>JAGGAQ010005971.1:0-120581 GCA_017657225.1 Termitomyces sp. T69sscA | reverse complement strand
CTTCGGGGAAGTTTGGTGGGTTAGGTGAGTGGGTGGATGTCATTTTTCACAGGTGGGGGTCTAGTGGGTGTGGTAGGGAAAAAGTAATGTGTATTTTTGAGTCGATTTTTCGGAGCAGTGGCTCGACGAAAGAAAAAGGGGAATGTGAGTGCAACAAACGGGGCCTATAACCTGTAGACGATTATAGTAAGTCCTCAGTCACACAATATAATGTTGTTCAACTAAGGGTGGCTATCCGTGTATCCAAAATTAGTAGTAGTAGAAAAATATTTAAGGTTTGCTAGCAAAGACTAGCAAACACCGATCGAGTGAGCCACCTGGGCAAGAGTGAAAAGAAAACTAGAGGTAAAACATATCACGTAATACAAGGTATGACGTACGGTCGCGCAAGTCATTGCTCAACAACAAGCCTGCTCCCAAGATAGGTATTCCTTGGATTGCAAGACGTCGAGTAATTCCTGACCCTCCTTGCGGACAGTGACAGAAGGTGTATCCTGAGATGGACAGGTAGTGGTCATTAAACCAGGGTACTCGCTGGGAGGTTTCGGTGGGCATATTTCACGACCAGACACCACGCCCCATAAGGCCTTAGCCTGGAGAGCGGCTTTCATATTGTCCGACCATACGTGATAGTTAGTGCCGTTGAACTTCGCGAACTGCAAGGTATCAGAAGTTGTTTCACTAACATCGGGGCCCATAACCTGACGAAGCATAGCGCAGATAGTGCTTTTGTATTGACAAGTACGAAAATGTATTAATTCTGGAGTTCACGATTCAAGTATAATCATATTGAGTATGCGACTAATAAAGGAAAGTAAATAAACGTACCTGGAGTTCACGATTCAAGTATGATCTGAACTCCAGGACGAAGTCAATATTATATACTCCTATTATTCAATTGGTGAGACAAGGGTTAATAATATAAGTCTCACTTATGACGAAAAGTTGAACATGAATAAGAGATATACGCATATGATGACGATGTGATTACCATGGTATGAGGTCACTTGGCGCATTCTTCGACACCGACGAACAAAACAGAAATGAAATAAAATGATAGAAATCCCCATTTTCTGATCACTAGAAGCTAACTTAGGTAGATACATCTAGAGACCAATAGAACCACCAAAAAAAAAGAAAAGAATACTTGTCAACTACTTACTCACATTTAATTTCTACCTAATATGAATAGTGCACTGTAATGGAAGCATTGTCTCGTGGTTGTCCAAGAAACCGTCTGTCGTTGCCAGCTCAACTGTATACCAAGTACATCACTTCCTCCAATGCAACCAGAGAAGCTATTTGGATTTGCACTTCATTGTCAGAGCTCGACTTAACCCTATTATGCGCGACTATCATTCATACTGATAGTCTCGGGAGTATATGCCTTTCAAATAATCCGGTATCAAGCATATTGATATTCGTTATCATTTTATTCGCGACCATATCAAACGGCAAAACATCAAGTTGAGTCATGCATGTCTCCACAAAAGACATGATTGCTAATATATTGACAAAAGCTCTACCTTGTGATGCCTTTAACAAATGTCGTGATAAACTTGGCATACAATAACCTTCGTTAACATCGAGTGGGAGTGTTGGAGAAATCAATGTCTAACTTCGGATATTAAAGTACATCACCACCTGTTCTTATCATCCAATACAATCCGTAAAACACATACGACATTGCGCACTCATACTACGTCATATGTCTAACAAAATTTGAGAGTATATAAACTCTTCTGACCTGAAGTTCAAACTATCTTTTGATCTTCGAACTTCAGTCATCGATTAACTTCAGTCATCGATTTATTTCATTTATACAATTCAAATATATCTATTCTGCCATTATGCTGCGACAGACCAGAAAAAGTCGCAGAAATGAAAGTCGTGAAGATGGCATAAATTTCTGATTCCATCTCATTTCCTCTTGTCTTGTCAGATGTATCTGAGTCCAGCTCTCTCAGCAATAGAGACTCAGGTATGGGAAATATAATCAGTCAATTCATTATAGTTTGAACATTTAATGTGCATGGGAGGAGTCAAAACAAGCTTTGAACAATGGTAGGCATGGATTTGCATGGCAAGATTTAAATCTCAGAGTGCTCAGCGTATCAACGGCATCATTGTGGAATCTGAAAGTTTGGCAGGGTAGCACACACCTGTTACATTTCACTTCACGTCAAAAGCGACCCTCTTATCGGGATGTTTGTGGCATCCCCCCATGACGACCATAAAATCCAAAAGCTGGGATATCCATACATAGGACACTAGAGATGTAAGCCTCCAATTTTCTAAGAAATCTATAAAATAATGATAGAATCCGAAGTCATCCGAAATCAATCTCGTTTCATATCTAGCCCAATGATAGTATATTCTTGCTCTGGGAACTCGTGGGTCCCCATATATGGCCATATATTCTAACTACCTTTTTTGTGATGCGATTCTACCTATTTTACCTACTGACCTCGCTTATGAGCATGTGTCATGACAAGTTGCGACTGACAGTGGACTCGGGGGTCGTGTCGACTCCACCGTAAGGGATAGTATAAGTACAGGAGAAAGCAAGTTCCCCAATGAGAAGGATCAGGACGGGACATTAGTGGTTGTATGCTACCATAATGAAGTACACAATGTACCAAAGGAAACCATGCAAGTGGAAGCTAGAGGTGGAACATCTAGTCAAGCTTCAGCGATTTGTTTCTCCAGTCTTCGCATCTCTTCCTTCATCTCAGCAAGACGCAGCTGGATTTCAGCTTTGACGTCGTCTGACCTGCCGGGAGCCGCAGAATTTGTCGACGACGGAACGATCTCCGGGAAGAAGACGGTAGGTACGGTCGACAATCTTTGAGAATCATCATTTCGGTTGAAATCTTGTAGGACATTCAAACCGCCGAAGGGGTCTGCAAGTGTATCAAACAAAGTATGGTTCCAATCAATGTTAGTATTAGTATTGGGATCCGTTGATCGCGTTATGTTAGCGGGAGAAAGGACGTCGTCATAGGATGGGACGGCTGGTAGATTGGTGAGAGACGAAAGCTGGGAAAGAGGTGAATGTGAGGGTAAGACACGTGGTACTTCACCCCGATATTCTAACAGATTATGTCAATACAATTCCGAATTGAATGTTACATTGACGTACCTTGGTGGTTCATAAATGGCTGTTCGTAATCATCGAACAGTTCGTCATAGTTGAAAGTATTCGTGGATATTTCGAGACCATCAGAAAATTTGTTGTTGGTCCGCGCAGCGGCATTGACGCATTGCGAGACAGCTGTTAAACAGTCAAATTTCAGGGAGAACATAAACATGTCCTTGACTTACAAGGTATTCCAGCAGGTGATTCAGCTAATGTTGATGCTGGTGTATCAACCTCTGAAGCAGAATAGGTATAAAAGTCTAGATCCAGTCCCTGAGTGTCATCCAAGTGATCCACATGCACGGGACTTAAGGGACCAAAGTGTGTGTTGAACCAATTGTCCAAATCCGGTACCCCGGAGTCGAATGATGTGCTTGGGGGTATGGGGAAAGGGTCCGATGCTACGTGCGATTGTGGTGCAACAGAAACATCTCGTGGTCGTTTCGGAACGCCCTGCCCGTCCGCCTCAGAAAGCCGTCGTTTCCGGTTGTGATTAGGTGATGATATTGATACTGACGAGGAAGGTCGAGGAGAAGGACTTTCTCGTATAGGTTCGTGCGATGAAGGGGTGGGAGATGGTAAACACGCGGGCGCAGGCGGTGGGGATTCAGCTCTGAGAAGGATAAGTGATGAATCGAGATGGGAAGACAAATGAAGTACCTAGCGCGTTTCGCTGGTCGATCTGATGTAACACTGTCACCTTTTCCAGGAGACAGGCTACGGCGCTTTCTCCTGGTGACAGCATCGAGTGGTGCTGACGCAGGATCTGTGTCCTGTTCGAGCGGTGTAAATTCAGCTGGTTCTGGGGAACGATTCGGAGAATGCAGAGGTGACGGATACGAAGATGCCGCCTTCTGTCGTTGGACCGCCTCCAGTGCGTATGTTTTCGCTTGTGCCTTCATCTCAGGTGTTAAGTCCTTCACCGCGACATCCAGCTTCGCCACCAGTGCAGTCTCCACAAACCTATCGGCATAAAGGTTCTTCGCTGAAATCTCCATCTGGGCGAATTCGAACTCGATAGTAGTGCCAAGAGGGCGCTTTTCATCGAATTTCACAAAAAAGCGCGTTGCAGCATCCACAATGTTGGCGCGCTTATTACCGAAGCGTGTTTTCCGCAGAGTATTCCAACCAATCCGACCACGAGCATCAACGAACCAAGACTCCACACTCTTAATGTCCGATTTTGCCTTGCGAGCTATTTGAGTGCGAACTTCTTTGGAGGGATACGGATTGTGAATGTTTGCCAGTAACCATTGATAGGCAGGTTCTATGTACGCAGGATGATGAAATTTAGAGGTCGGTCGGAATGCAGAGTTCGATGTTTTGTCCAAATGGGATGGGGAGATGTCGTGTATGTTGATACGAGAAAAGATGGCATCTAGTTCGCCGTACAGTGTGGAGGTGAGGGACTGCGCTGTTGTTTGAAAGTCGAGGAGGTAATCATTGAATGATCCAAGATCAGGAGTAACGATATTGGTGACGTAACTGCCGCCTTGGGCGGCGTAACCAGCTTTGTTAGAAAGAGCCATAGTAGAGGATTCAGCAACAAGCGCGTCTTTCGCAGCGCTTTGCAGTGCAACTAGCATAGTGTCAAAGAGCGGGCTAAGTATGTAGCAGTTAGCAAAGACGCATCATTGTGCTGACTAATCCCATAGCACTCCATTGTTCGACGTTTCCTGATGTGTCACAAGACCGTCCACAGTTTGGAGCATTGTACATTCCTGTAAGGTACATATCCATCCATTGTTGAAATTGCATCGCCTACGCATCCTCAGAATCAGTTTTTCCTCGTTGGAATGACTTCCCCACGACGAGATCCTGCTTCCTTCAGTCGCGTGCCTGCTAGGTTTCGACTGAACCGACTACGTGGTATACCATGTCACTGTGAGGCCATTTCTCCATGTCCATTCTTTCAGTGGCCACTAAATATGCGTTTGACGTGCATTCATGACTCCCTTCAATTTTCTGTCTGTATCTACTACAGACAATGCTTGTCCTATTATTACTTTTTTATTAATTCAGGTACAGTCCGGCTACGTACGCATTTCCCTCGAGCGTTGCGAAAGCTATTGATGCCAGACATCACCGGCAAGTGCGTACTGTGCGTGTACTTGAGAAGTTGTCAGATAGTTTTCTCCGGCCATATAACTCGTAAGGTACCAGGAGAAATGAAATGGTACAGCCGTCTCACACTATCAGGCTCAGATGTGAATCCTGATGGATGAGAAAGAACTCTCAAAGTGATGTGTAGTCACAGGAGATGTTCACACAAACGCCTGTATGGCAATATAAGGCGGTTCAGCATCAGAGACGTGAAAATACATCCTGGCACACTGTATCGAACCCACAACCACGAGAATATTTATTTACATTGTGGAATCACTGCTTGTAGATACAGAGACTGAGCAACTTGACAAAATTCCAAATACATGACTATACTTATAGAACAGCATACAGAGTTTACAGTATTAACTCGAATTCCTACTTCGCAAACTGGGAAGCCTAGCAAAATTAGAATTAATTTCTATATCATCACCACCAAGTGCAATCACTCACCAAGCTCATCAATCCACTGAGTCCTCCGGATTGAGCGCCACCGATGATCGATCCTCCTCCTCCGCCAAACTTAGACTGCACCAACAGCTTCATGACAGTCATAGCAGCACCATTGACAGCATCCTGTTTGTTACCCGAAGAGGCACCTCCAGACTTATCAAACAGCTTTGTTGCTTCCGCCATCGCCAAACTGATGAGCTCAGTCTGGGAACCTCCACTCTTGCCTCCAGAAGTAAATTGCTTGAGAACCTGTAACAATCCGGTCATTATCTATCGAGATACAATGAAGACAAGGAATCACCTGCATGGCAGCAGCACTGCCAAGGGAATTGGCACTCAAGCCAGAAGCGTTTCCTTCGTCGTAAGCCTTGCGATGGGCATCGGTCACTTCGTCCTCATCAATCGGTTTCTCATGATCCTCCTGTGAAGATTTGACCTCGATCACTAATGGCAAAAAAGGCAGACATCAAAGAAGGAATACCTTATTTTTACCGAGGAAACCAAGCGCGGTCTGGAAGAGGTCCTTATCGCCGGACCCATGTTCATGTGCTTTCTCGATAGCCTCATCGTGGTTGACTAGAGTCAGTGTTAGATAACATCAGATCTACTTAACCATAATGATACTCACTGTTAGTCCTTCCGCCAGAACCAGGTGCAGAGTTGTCTGGGGAGTTGAATTCCTCGCCGCCAGTCTTCTTCACATTCGCTAGAAAGTTAAGATAGATATTATCAGTGATATGTTATCTGCAGAGAGATTGATCGATCGCACATTGAGACTCGTTGTAAGTCTCGAGACCCTTCTTCGCGAGGTTCATGAAGCTATCCTAGAGTACATCGGGTGAGATCGTATGGCACAGAGAGGGAATGATAGATTGTACCATGGTGTGTTGGGTATAAACTGTTGTTGACAGCAAAAATCCAGACCAACTCTGATATATACTATATTTAGGCATGACATCATCAATCTACACGCCACTTGTACTTGATTAATGAAGAGCTATACCGAACAGTTTCAAGCGATGGACTCATAATGCACAGTTTCCAATTTAAACATGTACAGCCATGAACAACAAAAGTTAGGCTACGACGCGTTCTCTGCCACTTTTGTCGCTTGACTGGTCGTCGTAGCAGGGTAAGGCTTATCAACAGTGTGCGGCCCACTCTCAAGCGGCGCGCTGGTCGCCGGAACCCCAGTAGAAGACGACGGCGTCGAAGACGCTTTCGGTGCCGTACCCGCAGTCCCTAATACCCCTTGCACCGCCCCTTTCGCCTTCTCAAACGCCTCATGCATCGTACCAGCCTCGCCCCCAACACTGTCAGGCAGATAGCGCTAATCAAAAATTGATCAACGAACAATCGTAGCCGAAAAATGGATGTCATGTGCATACCTGAGCGGTGGAAATGGCAGTGTCAACAACTTCTTTCGCTTGTTCGACATAGCTTGCGCCGGCCGCTTTGATAGCTTCGACATCGTGCCGACCTTCGGCTGAGGCTGCGTTAGTTTTTGCCGATGCCTCCTGTTGTAGCTGATCTACAGCAGATGGCTTCGTCCCAGTCAACGCCGGACCTTTATGCTAGAATTAAAGCAAGGTATAAAGCTGAAGATAAGCGGGGGGATGACCACGCTCACCCTCGCCACACCCGCCGCGTCTTTCGCGACTTCGTGAACATGCTCTGCATTTTCCTCGATTTCACGAGCGATCTTAGGAGTCGGTGCTTCTAATTGTGCTTCCGCCGCAGTTGTCTCAAGCTCCACAGCCCTATACGGAGGCTCGTACAGAATATGTCAAGCACATGCATGAGAGACGCACCCTTTGCCATGGACTTCGGGAACATTAAAGATATGACCAGTAGACATGTCGAATGAATAGATACTTGCAACTAACTCATGCAATTGGCGTTTATACTGAAGTGAGCGGGGTATGACATCATTATGGCATTTGCGATGACGACAGGATATATATATATATCAATAATGAACTCTATGGGGAAGTGTGGTTATGGGCAGCATTCTATCTTATGGCGCTCGGCGCTGTCCATGTGCCTTTTTGGTGTAGGTACCTGAAGAAGTGACAGAGGAAAAGCAGTTGTCATGACGGTGTATGGAGACGCATTGGAAAGAGCAGTACGCAATACATACGAAACGATCATGAAAACAGCTAGAAAGAAAACGTCTCTCGGAAAGTATGGTATAATGTCCAACGAAAACTGATTAACAAACAGACTAATGTGATCAAGAACGCCCTCAACCTTGCGAAACCGAAACACGCAGAGAAAAAGAAAAGTATGCCATACCAACATCGAAAACACCTGCCGAAATCAAAAGAAAAGAGAGTAAACACAACTTCCGTACTGGCTAGCGTTCGTCCTCCCAGGACCCCATCTTCAAGAAGCGCGCAAGCACCTCCTCAGACCCGCGTTTGAATAGCTCGACACCGCGGGCGGGGTCCCACACGCGACCGCCTTTCCGAGGTGAACCGACGGGCTGCCCTTCCGACAGAGATAAGGGACTGATTGAAGAAATAGGCGAAGCAAGTGAGGAGTCGTTCGATGCCTGACGACTGATGGCGGATACACTGCCAGCAGGGGAAGAGGCCACGCGCATTGCAGACCTTTGAGGATTGGAGGCACTCCCCGAATGAATGACAGGAGGGGATGGGATGGGCAGCCGCATACTGGGAGATCGAAGACCGGGCTGGGGTGAACGAAGCCGAGTTTCAGCAGTAAAATGAGCAGTCGAAGTTTGTGATTCGCCTTGTGCACTTTCAGTGTCGTGCATCGTGACAGAGGGAGGAATATTGGGCCGGCTAGTCGGAGCCCAGTGGCGCTTGCCCGAAAATGTAGGCTTCTTAGCTGCTTCGATATTTCTGTTTTGTGGCGTGACAGGAATCGTCTGAACGCCCTGTGTTTTCAACTCTCGCACTTCAGTTTGAACACCAACATCGAGGTATCGCAATGGTTCAACAGAACTCCGGATCGTCGGGGCCGAGGAACTTCGTCGGATTTGCTCCGTAGACTTGGACCCTAGAATGTCCTCAGTCGGCTTTTCATCCTCTTCCTCGACCGCCTTTTCTTCTTCACTGTCCTCTCCCTCATCTTCAACGTCGCCATCTCTACTACTGGCCTCTACCTTGTCATCCCAGGTATTCTTTACCTTCTCCCATCCCTCCTCGAAAGCTGGAGCCAATGTTTGAGTAGGCGGCGGACGCACCAAGCGAGATGCATACTTCTTAATACTCGGAACACTATCCCAAGCGTTCGGGAACGTGAACGACGGGGGCGCATGAAGTGGGGATAGTACGGGCGGAGGTGTCCCCGGCTTCATTTCTGGTGTCGCCGGCAACTCAGAAGACGTCCGACTTGACTGGCTTTCCGGGCTCAGAAAAAGAGCAGGCTTGGGAGAATCCACGCTGGGAAAGACCCTACCCGGAAGATGTCGCGGCCTCTCCTCCCAAGGAAAAACCGGCTTTACCTTTGTGCTGTCCGGGCTAGGAGAAGCGCCTTCTTGATTTTCTCCTGTTACATTTCGATAATGGCCTTGTTTAATCAGCGTCTCAGGTATTTCGGGCCGTGGCAAGGGTTCGAAGAGAGATTGAGAATCAGGAAGTATAGTTCGGGACTCTCGATGCGTCTGCTGATCCGGCTTCACAGGAGACGCGTCCCATGCGTTTGGAAAGTAGGGATTAGCGGGGAAAGCAGTTACAGCGGGTGCTTCAGTTGGCGGCGGCTCAATGGCTGGGTTCCATAAGAGCATTGTAGGAGAGTGCGGGCGAGTGGGCGCTTTGCGCTGCTCGGGCTTGGTGAAAATTGCTGGCAGGGGCGAAAGAATTCTGTCATGCTCTGATTGTCGTAGCCTGAGTTTAGATAGACGGTTGGAAGGGCTGTCGGGTACTGTCGGAGTCGAGAACGATAAAAGAGTCGGCGTGTCGCGCTCTACAGCTGGTGTCACAGGTGGGAGCGGTATCGGCTGCATATGGGGACTAGGAGGTAATTCATTGGGGCCAGGCGTTGGAAGTGTGTGCCATCGTGGGGGAGTTTGCTCAGGGAGGGCGATAATGCGTGGGACGGGTGTGCGTGGATCTTCTTCAGATATTGTAGACAGCGATTTTGAACGTTTCTCTTCTTTTAGTTCGTCTGCCACGTCCATGGTAGATGATGCTTCAACCGACGCCTCTGCTTTAGGTCGCATCAAATCCACTCGTCCCTCAAGTGGCATGCTTTGATATTGGCCTCCGGTGTGTTGTTCATCAAGGGGAAGGTGGTACGGAGTAGCAGATGCGGCACTCATACCCTCAATAGCTAACCGTCGTAATTCCTCCAGGCTGAGTACGTCTTGGGACGGAGGTGGTGCGCCTGTTTGATTCCATGCTGGTTCGTAGCGTCTAGCTTCAAAGTGTGATCGCTGGACGGGTTTAGAGCGGTATTGTCGATCATAGACATTGCACCATCGGTCCACAAGAGAGTCGTAATCATAAGCTTGCTGAGGAGTCGTGGCCGATTGGACAGGCTGGCTCGAGAACGGAGAACGGAAGGAAGTAGCATGCCAAGGTTTTTTTGGGCCAATAAAATGGATGGCAGATATTTGAGAACCGAAACGTTCATATGCAGGTGCATAACTACCATGAGCATAATAAGATTGAACGGCAAAAGAGTAATCACTAGAGTAACTCACGTATATGCGGCAGTCGGAGTAGTATTGTACGTGAAACTAAGGCGGTTCCAGTTATTCCCTCGCCATTCGTTGAGAAGTCCTTGGTCACCGCCATCCCAAGTACCTTTAGACTTTAGCAGTTCGCGAAGTTGATTAAATTTGTCTTCTCCTGGAGTCAGAACCATCACGCCGGAGTTGAAAATATCGGGCCATCCAACGTCTGGTGATGCGGAAAATTCATGCGGCAAGGTGAACAGATGCGAAAGGGGACGGATTGGCAGAACATCGGCATCGAGAAAGATGATCTTTGAAAACTGCGTGAGGCGAAACACATGTAGTTTCGTAAGGACCGTGTTGAGGTCAAGACGACCTGTAAGTAAAGTTAGCTTGTAGAGAGTGTGATTTGGCGTGGTAGACCAATAAACGCGTAAAAACTGCTCGGAAGCGCCTCTTATTTGATTTGCCGGACGACAAAACAAAGTTTGCGAGACGGGACAGCGGAAAGACGCGTAACAGAAGGTGTTTGACGCATTATCATGAAGAGGCACTCACCAAGCAGTGCCAATCCGGCCTCATCCTGCCCTAGAATGGCCTCAACGCCGATGACTACGTCAAATACATCTCGAAGTCTTTTGATCGTAGACACGTCAACGGTTTCTGGCGTCACTAGGCATACTGTCTGGAAGTCGACCTCGGGGGCAACAGCAGGAGACAGATGGACATCTTTGAGCGCAGCAGCGAGAGCAAGAGCGCCAGGCAGATAGGAATCAGAGGAAATGAGAGTCACAAAGGCATAGGGAGCAGCCATTCGACGACTGGGCAGCGACAGAAGGAATGGGGCAGACAACTTATCAGCTGAGGACTGCTGAATATAGCGCGCTGTAAGAAAGAAATTACGTAACGAGCCAAAGTGACAGGATCGCTGCTTCCTGGCTGGGTGCCCACAGACCGCGCCTCTGCGTCACGACGTCACAGGACGCGTCGCCGTGGATGGAGCCATGGCCCTCTCGCGTCTCTCCCGCCTAGCCCTGCGCTCCCCGTCGGCCCGCCCGCAGCTGCCTGCCGCCCGCCGCGCCTCCACCTGGGCCAAGCACCCCGCGGCCTCGCGCAAGACACTCTGGATTCTGCCGCTCGTTGGAGGCGCCGCCCTCTGCTTCGCTCCCCGCCCAGAATCCCTCCTCCCTACCGTCTTCTCCTCGCCGACCCTCATCCCCTGTCCATGTCCCGCCGTCGCAAAGTCCCAAAACTTCATCATAGCATCGCCATCCGAGGCAGATCTCGCCCTTACGGCACGGATACATGCCTTTCTTCGCAGCAACATCTGGGAACCCCTTCTGACGGCCAAACGTTTCATCTATCTATTCGCCCTCTTTGTGCCCGTCCTATTATCCAGTCCCATGCTTCTTGTTGGAAAGCCGAGGAAGAAGTATCGGGGGGACAGGTGGGGTGCAGTCTGGTGGTACGGCTTCCTCGTCAGTAGAATGGAAGCTGCAGGGCCGACATTCATAAAAGTAAGTGTCCCTACACTGAAAAACACACCGATTGACAGGCATCGACAGTTGGCTCAGTGGGCGGCATCCCGTGCCGATCTGTTTCCTTCCCTCTTCTGCGAACGTCTAGGGGCTCTGCACTCCCATGGCACGCCCCATTCCATCGAACATACCAAACATGTCATAGAAAGAGTCTTTCAACGTCCTTTTGACCAGGTTTTTGAAGAATTTGAAGATACGCCTATCGGTACCGGGGCTATCGCGCAGGTGTGCAGTCTCAGTCTTACATATACACAAGCCCGGTAACTTTTCTCTAGGTTTACCGAGCAACTCTCAAACAGGACCTGATACCGCCATCATACCTTGGTCCTCGGCGTTCCAGAAAGACGCCAGCAGCAGCAATAGGCCCAGTTATTTTGAAGGATCCCCCACCATCTGTACCAACCGCGTCAGTCGCCATCAAAATTCTCCATCCCGGCGTGTCCAAGATGATCACTCGCGATCTTTCCATCATGTCTTTTTTCGCTCGTGCCATTTCCCTTCTCCCTGGAATGCAATGGCTATCTCTGCCGCAAGAAGTAGAAGTATTTGGATCTATGATGTTCCAACAGCTCGATCTCAGGAATGAAGCCGAAAATCTACTGGCATTTGAGCACAATTTCTCCAATAGAAATGTCCCAGTCACGTTCCCGAGACCTCTAAAGGTGTGGTCGACAAAGGACATTCTAGTGGAAGAGTACGAGAATGCACTCCCCCTCGAGGTGTTTCTCAGAAATGGTGGTGGTCCATATGACGAACAAATAGCGACCAGCGGTCTAGATGCTTTCTTGGTCAGTAGCCATTTTTCAGCCTTCTTTCACGTACTCAATGTAGTTCTGCCATGGATAGAACATGCTTCTTCTCGACAATTTCGTACATTCTGATCTTCATCCAGGAAACATCCTTATCAAGTTTACGAAACCACCCTCAACTAGAGAGCTGCTCACCAACTTGTATCATAACATGTTCTCAAATAATGACGAAACGCCTGAAATTCCCGTGGTCAACCATAACAACTCGGACGAGATAGTTTCTCGTCTGCGCGCTCTCATTCCATCACCTTCAGCCTGGACCTCCGAGCTCACGACCCTCAATCAAGAAGGATACATCCCAGAAATCGTTTTCATCGATGCAGGCCTCGTTACGACACTCGATGTCACAAACCGTAGAAACTTCCTAGATCTCTTCCGCGCCGTCGCTGAATTCGACGGCTACCGCACCGGGCAGCTCATGATCGAGCGCTCCCGTTCACCCGAACTCGCCATCGACACCGAAACCTTTGCTCTCAAGATGCAGCATCTCGTGCTCAGTGTAAAGCGCAAAACGTTCTCCCTCGGCCAGATCAAGATTTCTGACCTCCTCACTGAGGTGCTCAAGGCAGTGAGGGTGCACCATGTCAAGATGGAAGGCGATTTCATCAACACTGTCATTTCGATACTGTTGCTGGAGGGCATTGGTCGTCAGTTGGACCCGGGCTTGGACCTATTCGCGAGTGCGTTGCCGATTTTGAGACAACTTGGTAGCCAGATGGCGACACGAGAATCGATGACGAAGAACTTGCCGTCCAGCAATCTCGGAGCCTTGCTCAAGGTACGTGATTCTAGCCTTTGGGATTTTTCTGCGTTACATTGTCTACAGGTTTGGGTGTGGGTTGAGGCACGGTCGTTTATTGCATCCGCCGTAGTGAATGCCGATGATTTGGTCAAATATGACCTGTAAGTTCCATTGTATCGTTCTCTCAACAATTCTAACTTAGAACGCATAGCTTATGTCCCGCAATATGAGAGCCGGTGTAACATGGACAACTTCGATACATGTAGTAATTGCCTATAGAGATATTCTACGACCTGTCTTAAATTACTTGGATTTTCATGGACGGCGAGCCGGAAACACGGGCCGGATCAGTTTCACTCGTACCACGAACTCTTCGGTTTGCTATGTGAATATGACTTCGCCAGCGCCACTGACCTTCAACCGTGTGTACCACAATATCTGTCTATCCTCTCAATCTCCATGACGAGGCCACGATGCAGAGACCGTCAAAGGAATCGCCGAATTCAGTGAGTAGCGACGCACGATCCACGCGCCCCCGTCGACTGAAGAATGCGTACGCGGCGTCAGTCGAAGTCGCGATCCACACCATCCTTTACGTGCGGCAGGTATACCCCGCAGACTTGTTCGTTCGCCGCAAGAAGTACAACACCCCCGTCTTCCAATCACGACATCCCGCTCTTAACGAGTACATCTCCGGGGCGGTTAAAGCCATCGCCGAGGAACTTGTCTCGGTGCGTGGAGCGCAAACCAAATCAAGGAGACAGCTATTCACGGGACGTAAAGGGGAATGTGGACAAGGTCGTGATAGTTATCAAGGATAGAGACCAAGTGGCGCTCGAACGTTTCATCTTTTCTGTCGAGAACATGATTCAGGTCGAGGCGTTCAACAAAGATACGAGGTGCGCTTCCTTCCCGCCTTGGTGCATTGAATTTACTCATGCGCCGACAATGGCAGCGTTGAAGAAGCTATGAGTGCACAGACACTTGGCCAATACTTTCGAGCGTTCCTCGTCAAGCTCGCAATGGCAGACTCTCAACTCGCCCCTATGGTAGTAGAGGGCGATCTTTCCTTCGCGATAGTCCTTGAGCTCCGGGATAATGCGACTCCGTCCTCGAAACACCCAACCGTGCGTGTTCTGCTTATCTACATGAAGTACAGACTATACATATCGACAGGAACCACCGCCATGGATACCCGCCAATGCTCAGGACACGACACCGGGCACTGATGATAAAGCCGAGTTGCAGATGATTCGGGCAGTCAACACCGGGGTCATTAATGTGAGCTAACGTAGTTCTTTGCCAATTATTGTGGACATTGACACGCGGGTAGCTCTCCTTGGCGGTGCAAGAGTCAGGTGCTAAATTGGAGCGTGAACAACAGGCAGCCAAGGCCAGACAAGCAGCTGAGGCCGCACAGCACACGCCCGTTTCGGGACCATCAACAGAGGGATCAAGGACATCAGAATGAATTTATATATATGCATTGATATGCATTTATTAAACGTCCACGCGTATACGTTGTATAATGGGTATAATCCTCTCCCACTCCTCCATCGCCTAGACACGTTTGTTAGCTTTCGTTATTTTGGATATGAAACGATTGCATGTACCGCCTTGTAAAACTCGATCTGACCATCTGCAAGATTGCCGAGCATCTCCTTCATTTCGGCTTCCTTACCAAACTGGAAGACAGATTGTTCGCGTAGTGTTTCTTCACTGAATGCATCCGAAGTCTCATGTGCTGTTGTAACAGCATCTTGCAACTAACCAGAATCAGGAAACGCGATGAAGTACTCGTTTCTGCGCACAAACCTCTTTAATCTTGATGTCCATCTTTCTCATCTTTTCGACTCGGCTGCGATCATCATCGGCCCCACGGATCGCATCGACGCGGTCTTTTATGTAGGCACCAAGACCGAGGCCAGTACTGCCAGCATGACCACTGATGACAGCAGCTAGTCGATCACGTTCGGACGTTACACCAGATAGGTAATCCGAAAGTTCTTCAAAATCGAGCTGCTTCTGATCTCTCAGCTTGAGAACAGCACGGTTAGCATGAGAGTAGCTCAGGAGCGAATGTAGATGGAGCAAGAGGGGGTCAGTTGTAATTTGTGTCTACATATTATGTGATCATGTTCAAATTCCATGTGAAGATAAAAGTATAGACGTACTGTGTGACGCAAAAGCGCGGAGAATTCCAACAGTGTGTTTGAGAAATGATTAAGCTGGTCGGTGATACCTGATTCAAGGAATCCTAGGCCCTGGACTGCAACTGCAAGATCATGGTAATCTGCAGTGAGATCTTCACCAGATTCCAAATTATGATCTCATTTAGCCTCAGACCATCGACTGGATAACGAACGCCAAAAAGGCGTAGAAAGGAGACTCACCGCTTGTTCTTCCTCTGATTCGCGTGAATAACCGCTCGGACAGAGTCAGACCCTCTTCAAATTTGTCAACACCTTCGCGCATGTCCAGAAACCGTTCATCCGGCTTCCGAACACGGGCGAAAGCATTCAGAAGTGTGTCTGAGATGTTGTCGATGATACTAGGAGAAGGTTCTAGCCCTGGTGGATGTGCGACATGTTGATGCATATGGACATGCTGAGATACAAGTCAATTAAAAGCACTAGGAAAGCAGGAGAAATTGTCTGACCCATTCTGTGGACTCGAAAAAGGCACGTACAAGTGTGCTTCTTTGCAATGTCGGGTGCCGGGACAGCCGTTGTAAGAATCGAGCAAGACTTTACGAGGCTTAGACTGAGCCTCACATCGGATGTATGAACTATCGCTCACTCATTTCGTCTCCGCTCCATGAATTCTGGGCTGAAGCGATCACCAGTAATGTATTCTGGGGCGATAGGAAGTCAATCCTGATAGTGTAGTATGAGGTCATAGACAAACCTAAGCGATGCTTGTCTGGTAAGGGTGGAACGACACATGCAGGAAAGTCTCGAGCAAGGTTTTCTCTCAGAAAGACGAAATCTTGGAAGCGACGGCGGGCTGAGGGGTTAGGTGTAGAGAAAATAGGCAAGTTTGTCTTGGGCAGGCTTCAGGCCAAGAGCATGTTAGTCGAGTAAGAAGCGGGTACCTTTGCTTGTACCAAGTAAGAAACATATGCGTCTTTGGTTTCTGCAAGTTCTTTAACTGGATCCTTGACGGAGGTGATGAGGTATCCTTCCCATTTCGGATCGTGCGGCCCCTCGTTGCTGTCGGTTGTACTTTGTCGGAAACCAGGACCAGATGAGACATGGTCAACGTTGTATGCAGCAGCGGGTGCTGGGGATTCCCAGGTGACGCTGTCGAAGACGTCGTCGTCGTCGCCGAGCATGATAACAAGAGGATAAAGAAGCCTCAGTCGTGCCTTACATAAGTTACTGCTGATGATGTCGATCTCAGCAGTGACGAACACGTCCAAATAAAAAGGATGTTCAACATGGCAACCACAGTCTCTCCTGGCTGGTTTTTCTATCTCTTATTTTTTTCCTCGTCATTTCTCGCGGCCTTGGCCTACGAGGTCCCCATCCTCGATACAGGCGAGCTGGGCCTCCCAATCAATGCTTGAAACTTACCCTAGACCAGATTATTACCGTCAAATATGTACTGGCATGTGGGCAAGCAAGTCGACGTATATCAACGGTGCACCCTATGTATAATGTATGCATTTAAGCTCGTTGGCTAACGCGCCTGTGCAGTCAGCTTTGACGCTACCTCCCAAGGCCAGGTTGCAATGGTAATTTATGAATGGAGTGATGTAGGCTATCTGGGAAAGTCTACAGACGTTACAGACGACTATCTACCTGTAAGTAACGTCAATGCCTCGCCCTTAGACCCATTCGACCACCGATTCCCTTCTAAGAAAACCTACGTTTGCACCGCGCATTCAGTAACCGAAGGAACTTGTACAATAGACCAACTAGGTCGTTTTATTCTCGACCTGCCCAATGGGATGCAAGTTAATCAGACCAGCTTTTGGTCTGCGAGAGTTGAACTTCCTGCCGACAAAGTGCCCACAAAAGATACGAATGTCACACGCAGTGGCTTTTGGGACAATCCGGCGGGTAACCCAACCCCTCCTGCCAGCAATTATACCTCGCCATGGCGACGACGGGACTCGCCTTCTGATCCTCCGGTCTCTTGGCGTCAAACAGAGTTCACTGACGTCTATTCATACACCGAGCCAATACACTATCCCGTTCAAAAGACTGGCTATTACTGTGTAGGCAAGGGCTTCCAATATTATCGCTTGCTTTCAACTCACTTTCACTGCAGCCGTTGTTCCAGTTACTGTGAATTCGTACTCGAAACGAGCTGCCACAGATGTCCCATATCATCCTTCGTATAGCGGTCGTGTATTCTTCCAAAATACCTTCAATGGCAAACTTCCCGCATCTGATTATCCGAAAGTTAACGTACGTGAGCACTCATCTTGTTCTTTTTTATAAAGGCATTGATTCTACTCTGGTCTGATATAGTTCTATTTTGCAATGACTCTCGTATATGCTATCTTTGCAACAGCATGGGGATGGTCATGTTATAAGCATCAACATGAATTGCTTCCTATTCAGGTAGATTTTATTTTTTGTACCCACCGGTCTCCTCTTCACACGCACGTACCCCTTTACAGTATTACCTCTCTGGCCTTGTGGGTTTACTCCTCATTGAGATGGTCGCGAATTGGGGTATTCTATACCACTTTCTTTCAGCCTACCTAAATCTTATGTGAATGCAGGGTACTACAGGTATCTCAATTCGCACGGAAGAGGCACGGCCGCAACTGTATTCCTCATCGTTGGTAAGTAGCAGAGTTTGGCATAGCTTTGCACGAAGGCTTAATGAAACGAACAGTTGCTATTTTGGACGCGGCGCGTAATGCAATGTCGTTTTTCATGCTGTTGGTCGTTTCGTTGGGGCTTAGCGTTGTTCGCGAATCCCTAGGTCGGACGATGTTCAAGTGTCAAATTCTAGCTGGGGCACATTTCATCTTCGGAAGTAAGTTGAGCACTCTCGTACTTGTTTCTTTCCCTCTTTTGTAAACCTACCCCAGTCCTATACGCGGTCGGTATTGTCGAACTCGAGCTAGAATCAACGTCCGCTCTCGTCCTCTTGATGTTCGTGATTCCACTTGCGTTCACGTTAAGTGGTTTCCTCCTGTGGATTATATATTCCTTGAATGGTCTGTACATCATACATCTTTACGTGAGATTCTACCCTCACCCTCTGAATAGCAACGATTGCGCAGCTTCGCGCCCGCAAACAAAAATACAAGCTCAAAATGTTTCAGCGCCTATATTATATCCTTCTAGGAGCGGTCGTTGTCATCGCCATCTTCTTTGTTGTTTCTTCTTTGTCATTCTCAGGGCGTTTGGCCGAAGGTTGGTTCAGTAATCTTTAAATCAGGCAATGCATGCCGGTTCAATCTCTTTTATCAGATTACGCGGCAAAATCTTGGCGTGTTCGATGGTGGCTTTTGGATGGCTGGCTAGCATTGCTCTACTTTGCTGCGTTCGCCGCCATATCAGTCCTTTGGCGCCCATCTGCAAACAACAGAAGATATGCGCTTTCTTTCTCTATTTCAAAGTTGATTTTCTTATTTGTTTCTTGTCTCTACATTGGCAATGTCAGATGAAATTGCTCAAGATGAGGAAGATGCGGAAGACTACGACCTAGAGGCATTAAGTCGTAGGACGCGTGCACGAGACGACGACGATAATACCACTCTAGTGGCAGATCGCGGACCTGGTGGCCCGGCACACCCTGAGGTTGTTTTTGAAATTGGAGATGAGGATCCAGGAAGTGATGGGGAAGATAATCTCGGTGCTAAACAACGTCGGCTTTCTGGTGAGAGACACGGAAGTAAGGACAATCACGAGCGGCAGGGACTCATGGGAGACAGCTCGCGAGATGATTAACGCACTAGATGTGGCCATTATTCTGATAATACATAACAAGCTTTTACTAATATCATACATTCTAGCAACTCTTACATCAATCTCGAATACGTCCAGAAGACACTGAGTACAACCGAGCGGCTATGTTCATGCTTTGCAATTCCTGAGTCAAGGCCGTCAACAAGACAGCGAATGCCAAAATTAAAATAATAAATACCTGGAACAGCAACTTAGCTGCGTAAGGAATGTACAACTGTGAACAAGCTGTCTTGTTCTTGCAAGCGCGGCACTTATGAAAAACATCAGACTGATACCCTAAAAGCTAGATTGGAGTAGGTACCTCGAAGCTTTGCTTTTTCTAAAAAGATAAGATGAGTCTGGGTCAGTCACTGATGGTACTGAGCTTGATTATAGGAAACTCACTAGGTTGGCGATCGCCGTTAAGCCGCAGCTACAAAGTCATTAATCAATGAAACACGTCGGGTAATGGAGAACCAGGGGACCTACATGTCACAGACATGAAGGCGATACGCGTCGCTTGCTTCAAAGAGGCGTTCTTTCAAGAAACCTGCGATGCCATGGGATATCATACAATCACGTTCCATCTCTCCGAAACGAAGACCACCATCTCGACTTCTACCCTCTACAGGTTGCCTCGTCAAGATCTGAACAGGACCGCGAGCACGCGAGTGGATCTTATCATCAACCATATGCTTTAAACGTTGGTAATACGTTGGACCGAGATAAACTTGAGCTTGAAGCTTGCGTCCAGTATGACCGTGATACATGACTTCTAAACCGCGCGACTGGTAGCCTTTCTGCCGAAGGAAAGTGGACACCGATTCAACTGTCAGGTCCGTGAAGGGTGTTGCATCACCCTCGTTTCCAATAAGCGTGGCAACCTTGGAAAGCAGACATTCTACCAAATGTCCAATGGTCATGCGAGAGGGGATAGCGTGAGGATTGATGATGATGTCGGGAACAATTCCTTCAGAGGTGAAGGGCATGTCCTCTTGACGGTACGTGATTCCAATAGTACCTTTCTGACCATGACGAGAAGCGAACTTGTCTCCGATTTGAGGTATACGAGTGGACCTGACTCGAACCTTGACAAATTTCTGCCCTTCAGAATTCGTCGTAATCAGAACTTGGTCCACGATTCCGCTCTCTGTACTTTTAAGGGGTGTTGAGACATCCCTGCGGGTATGAGTCCTTGTACGCTGCCCCAACTCTTCACTTTCAGGAGGAATAGGTGCCGTTTTCCCAATGATGATGTCCTCGCCCGCGACACCGGTGCCAGGAGCGATCAACCCATCATCCTCCAGTTTATCGTATGTCCCATGTTTCATGCGAAGAGTATTGTCTCGAGAAGGCTTTTCAAATTCCTCCAGCTGTTGGATGCCACTCTTCTTCTCAAGATCCATGTAGCTTCGATAGTAGATACTTCTGAACAAACCACGATCGATCGAACTTTGATTCATGATGACTGAATCTTCTTGGTTGTAGCCACTATAGCATAGAATGGCAACAATGGCATTTTGGCCTGCAGGAAGTTCTCTGAACTTCAGGTACTCCATTGACCTTGTCGTAGCGAGAGGCTTTTGAGGGTAGTATAAGATATTGGCCATGGTATCCATTCGGATGAGGAAATTCGTCAGGAAGATTCCCATCGCTTGTTTACCCATAGCAGACTGGTATGTATTACGAGGGGACTGATATAGATCGTAAACACAGAAATAATAACAAAAGTTGACGGTACTTACTTGATTGTGATCAGGGAATGGGATTATACTTGCACAGATGCCCAAAATCATACTTGGGTGAATCTCGCAATGAGTCCAAGTATGTGAGTTGATTCCGGCTTTGAGGCGAGCTGCAGGGTCAAAATCTTCATTAACAGCGGGGTTAACACCACTCTGTTGCAATCTGGAAGTTTCAAGATCTTCTGGAGTCATCGATATCATAACTGTTTCTTCCTCTTCTGCATCCAAGAGCTCAACTACGCCACCCTTGACCAACGACTCCCATTTGTACTCGGCGCCATTATCATCTTTCCCATTACTGAGCCAGCGAACATGCTTCTTCTCAAGCGCAAGCTGTTGATTTTCCACGATGAACAGGGGCCGGCAGACACGGCCAGCATCTGTGTATAGTCGCAATTCTTTTTCCCGGATATCCCGTACAACAGAAACTTCAGGACTAATGTCGTCTTTCCGTCGCAACTTTTTAATAGTCTTCACCAAGTTTGCGGGGTCGCGATGGACACCCATCCAGACACCATTGACAAAGACCTTGGTGCAAGGGGTGGAAGAATGAGCATTTTCTTCCAGTGACTCCAACCCCCACTCCTCTAAGAATTCAATTACAGGAGCAGAGTATGACCCGACAGAGATGCATGACATTAGAGCGAGATTTTTAACGAGCCCACATGCTTGACCTTCTGGCGTCTCCGCGGGACAGACCATTCCCCAATGGGTATTATGCAATTGACGGGGTTTGGCGATCTTGCCCTCTCGTCCTAGGGGCGTGTTACACCGACGAAGATGGGACAGCGTGGAAGCATATGTATAACGATTAAGAACCTGTGATACACCGGCTTTTGCGGACATCGACTTCTTTTGATCACCCCAATTCCCGGTAGCAAGAGAATATTTGAGACCATTCGTGATAGTTTGATGTTTAACAGCGAGCGAAAGATTGAATTCTTTATGAGTTTCCACGCACTGGGAAGAACGTAAACATGAAGAGCAGATTTGTACAAGGAGGAATGAACCTTTTGAAGATACCGATAAACATCTTTCGTTAATTTGCGAAACAACATTCTGAAAAGGTTGGCAAGTAGAGGCCCAGCCAGGTCAAGTCGTTTCTTCCCAAAATGATCACGATCATCCAACTCTCGCCGTTCCAATGCAGCCAGCAGAAGCCTGTGAATCATGTAACCGAAGAAATAGGCCTTCTTTGACTCAGAACCTTCAGCCATTGATACATGTGGTAACATCTCCTTTTGCAAGATTTCCTGTGCATAACGTATACGACGCTCGCGTGAAAGACCGGTCGTGGTTCCGCGATTCCCTATAAAATCCAAAGCAACTTCACGATCCTGAATCACGAAACCTTCGTCAATGCAAGGCTTCAGCATCTCGAGCATTTGCGCGTCCTGCATGTCGTAGCAGATATGTTCAAGGATATCTCGATCGGATATAACGCCAAGAGCACGGAATACGACCCATATTGGAATATCAACTTTTATATAGGGTATAGTTGCCTTCATAACGTTCCCTGACTAATTATTTTGTAAATTGGAGGCCACAACACAACAGATAATGCTCACAGATCGCTCCTGGGTCCTATGAAACATTTTAACCTGAAATTGACTGATAGTCTTTCCACCCTTCTCCACAGCGCTGCGTATCTCAGCTAAAAAACTGATGGGAGACGGCTGTGCTTTCGCAAAAACATAGACATGATTTGTTGCCATTCGCTCCTGTGCAATCAGAACTTTTTCAGATCCATTGATGATGAAATATCCTCCGGAATCGTAAGGACATTCGTTCAAATCGTAGAGTTCTTCATCTCCCAAGTCGCGAAGGATGCAAAATGTGGAACGAAGCATGATCGGCACCTACACCGGTCAGAGCCACATACATCATGCGAAATGCATTCCTCACTTTTCCGATCCAAACTTTCGTCGGTTCGTCAGGGTTGCCGTCGTGCTCTGCCTCCCAAGCAATGTCGCCTGGCATCCCATCTGAGCTCTCCCGTCCAACCAGGACTCTTTTCTTCATTTCAATATACAGCGGAGCGGAATATGTCAAGTTCCTCAACCTCGCTTCTTGAGGAAATACGGGCACAACTGAGCCGTCTGCCTCGGTTACTGTTGGTCGCGAAAGATATATCTGACCAAACTTGATCTCATATCGCCGGGTCATGTCGCTTTCGTGTCCAGTGTGCTGGTCCGCCTGGTCAAGTATTAAATCTGAATTCTCGTCAACCAGTTCTTGCATGGTGTTTTGAACAAACTCGTCAAACGAATCCAGCTGTTGTCGGACTAGACCCTTCTGTTCGAAAAAGCTAGAAATGACGGTCCAACAGTCTTCTTGGGTTATCTCCTCGTAGCCATCTTCATCTTCATCCATTCCATAGGCTGTGTCATCAAAGGTGTAAGGGTCCTCAATCGTACCGAAGTCTAGGCGAAAACGTCAGCGATTGTAAAGTAAAGCAAGCTCAGGAGGAAGTACCTTGGCTCATCTTCTTTAAGTCGAGGGCTCCCTAAAGGGCGGAGAGAGCTCCAACTGCAAGATCAATGATGATAGCGCGTATGACTTTGAGGTAAAAATCCTCCGCCGAAGTTGGAACTAAGGAAACTTAGCAATTGATTGTAATTACCTAAATTACCAAGCATTTGACCTTGTTGACTCCCACTGTTGACGTGTATTTACTCATTTCATGTCCCAGCAACCATGAAGGATGCAGCTGAAGGGCGACGCGATCCACTTCAGGTAATCATCGGGTCTCAACGCCGCGACTGACGCGCTTGCCACTGCAGCTCAGTACATTTGTATATTCCAATAACTCATAGTCCTCATCAAGTTACTTATGTTTGCAGGGCGTAATCCTGGAGGATATCACTTACCATTTCTGGGTATTGATGCATACTTAGGGTCACGTCACACTATTTATACGGGAGGGAACCTTACTTCGAAGGGCACGACTCTTAGGCTCGTTCTTTATATCTCGCTGTTGTCATCTCGTAATAGAGCCAGGTCCTGTTCTGTGGTGTGTCTCAGCTTAGCCTTTCCAGGACGCCGACGGCTTCCACAGTGATAGATTTCCGAAACGTCCAGCTTTTCCCACGAGGCTACCCCACTGGCCTGCCCTTGATTTCTGTACCTAGGCTGCCGTGGCGTATTGTTCTGAGAAGCCCATAGCTATCTATCTAGCGTATATAAGAGCCGAATTTCTCGCGTTTCGCCGCGGCTAATTTCCGAGCTCAATCTTCGCCAAGCTATATCTCACTCCATTTTTATTTCTTTCCTTAGATTTCTAGAATATTGTAATGAGCGGAATCTTTGTAGGTGCTCGTATCAAAAGATTCATAAATCTCATATACTTTTCTATATCTTGGCTGCGGTCATAACAGGTTGTGCTATATAAATTCTGATAGTCTCACAAACCGAAGACCGTATAAATATACAGGCCGTTTACGCCTATCTAGTTAGATTTTTGAAATATATGTAGCAGTCGCGCTTCTTTGAGTGATCTTAGGTGCTCACACTCAATGGGAATTACCTTCCAAGCATAAATCTCAAGGTTCTCATACAACAAAGCATCTTCTCACACCAAGCCTACTCAGAAATGAAGTTTTGTACCATTTGTTGAAGATGGCATTTTTACGAGACTGAATGATGCCAGATAGTGTTATCACACCTTCTGCAACGCATCGAATTCCTGAGAAGGCAGTTTGGGATGTCAAACGGATGTAAAGGAGTTTGAGAAGGCCAAGGCATGAAGGGCAAACGAATGAACGGTCAGCCAAGATTCAGCCAAGATTTGGCTGCCACAAAAGCACAGACATTTAAGGAAACTGAATACACGGGCACCCGGAGAAACGGTATATGTACAGTGTCTCCGAATTGTGAGATGATCAAACTTCATATGGACTTGTCATTGCACACCGCCAAGACAAAAGTATACCTTCGGTATGAGCACCTGCGAAAGCCTCCGCGAACAATGCACTGAAACTTCAAATGGCCCGACGAAGATTAGGCTCGAAAATCAGCAGGGCGCGAGAGGAATTCAAGTAAATTTCTCCAAACGCAAACGAGACTGTATAGGGGTGGGAATGGCTAAGCTGCCAGCGCCTCCGCAGTAGCACCTTCCAATCATCGGAATCATCAGTATCGAATGCCCGGGTTCCTTGTCGGCCGCCCACTCCCGACAAAAAGCACGTGCGAGAGTCCAGAGCAGTACTATGAAGTGATTCGACTTCGCGCTTGGATTGTCCTTGCTCCTTTGGTCGTGATAGATATCTGGCGACCACCACGATGGTGAAACTATCTGAGCTTTTCTCTCAAGAGTTGTCATAGATGCTCCGAGCCAGTATGCCGGTTCAAGAGGAGGAAGCTATATATACGTATCCAGACATGCGGGTACTCTAGCCACTTGCCTGAGGATGTCGCCTTATATCAATCGACCAGTTCCTGACGCTTATCAATACTTTCCTCTCAATGAACCGCCTATTGGGTCCTACATGGGTCATGCCAAGGTCAATACCGAGGTAACAAGATACGATTTCCGCCAGTATCGACTTTTTCTATAACAATCGTCTTAAATCTATCTAGGACAAGACAGTTCCCGCTTTGTTTCGCCCGCTATCAATGAGAGGAATGGATTTCAAGAATAGAATCTTCGTCGTATGTAAATATCATCAATAGTGGACTCGAAGTTGCTAACAGTAATACAGGCCCCAATGTGTCAATATAGTGCAGTTAACGGGCACGCGACTGATTGGCACTTCGTACATGTTGGGGTGTGTTCGTCTCCAGCGACTAAAATCTTTAACTGAATCTCACTGGTCAGGGCTTCGCCACCGGTGGTGCGGGCGCAATATGTATGGAGGCTACCGCTGTTGTTCCTGAAGGAAGAGTTGCACCTGAGGACGTGGTGTGTTACATTTATCGTAGAATGTTTGACACTAAATTCATCACGATTCAAAGGGACTTTGGGCTGATAGTCAAGTAGAACCTCTACGAAGGATTGTGGACTTTTGCCATGCGCAAGGCACAAAGATTGGGATTCAGCTCGCCCATGCTGGTCGCAAAGCCTCTGTACACGCGCCTTGGATTCAGAGAAGAGCTAGTCGTGGTACACCTAATACCGCTGCTGCAGATGAAAATGGCTGGCCCGACAATGGTTGGTCATTGTCCAATCACTGTCCGTATTTCGTTTACCTTCCACCAGTTCTCGGTCCCAGTGATCTGTCATTTTCAAAGACATACCCGTCTCCTAAAGCCATGACGAAACAAGACATGGACGTTGTTGTACAAGCGTTTGTCTCGGCTGTAGAACGATGTAAGAGCGCTGGTTGTAAGTCTATGTCCTTTTCCCTCTCCCTTTTGAACGCAGCTCATTATCCCTGGATATCTATCTCTCTCAGTCGACTTCATTGAAATACATGCCGCTCACGGTTATCTTCTTCATTCCTTTGTTTCTCCTCTATCAAATGTTCGTAACGACCAATATGGTGGTCAGCCCTTAGAAAACCGCCTCCGTTTCCCACTTCGTGTCATAAAAGCATGTCGTGATGCTTGGGAGAAGCCTCTATGGGTACGTATCAGTGCGTACGACTGGGCTGAGGGTCCAGAACAAGATGAATTAGGGACGTGGAAACAGTGGGGCATTGAGCAGAGCAAGATATATGTGGGCGAGATGCAAAAGATGGGAATCGACCTTGTTGATGCCAGTTCCGGCGGAAATTGGGTTGATCAAGAAATTCCATTAAAACATGGGTACCAGGTCTGTAACCTTACTGTTTTGACACAAATGCATTCACACTTGATGTATTATATCAGGTCCATTTTGCAGAGGCGCTCAAACAAGCCCATCCTTCTCTTGTCATCAGCACGGTTGGGCTCATCACTGACCCGCTGGAGGCCAATTCTTATATTGAATCCGGGAAAGCAGATGTGATATCACTTGCGAGGGTATTGTTAAGAACGCCTCATTGGCCGTTGCTTGCTGCCAATGAACTCGGAGTGACCGTAAAGCCCGCTAATCAGTATGAAAGGGCATGGTACTAGTTGACTTCCTTGTGGAAAATATATGATACCATCGGCAGCAAATTCTCGTCCGCCGAGTCCTAAATTTCTCTGGGAGGAGTCATAGTATGTATGCTAAGTATATGATTCAATCAGGATTAAATAAATGTACGATTCCTGCTGCCATATGAGAGAAGTACATCTGTCGGGAGTGGTAACATGGATCGACTTGCAGGTCAAAAGATTTCATATCTTTGGTTGCCGTTTTGAACGACACCTAGGTCCGATCCACATAGAAAGATAGACGAAAGGAATGCCAAGCACTGAGAGTCCAGCCAATAATACAAAAGTCCATCCAATACCAAGTCCATTGAAGATTATGTCTATCACAGACACAAGAACTGCACTGAGAGTACATCGCACCAGATTATTCTGGATGAAGTCAATACTTGTATGAGTACCTCATCTCTACGTGACTACTCACGCAAGCAGTAATTGATGAGCCCTGGCCAGGGAAAAGATCAATCATTAGGGTTTGTCCAGAGTTCATAACCGCAATTGAGATATAACCGACTTAGAAGTTCGACGGTGAGATTGTAACCTCATGATCTAATTCTAAACTACCTTACCGATGACCTGGATTATTAATGGTGCCGCGAGGTGAACTTTCTTTTCAATGCACCAACCATAGCCTGCAGAACAGGCAACCAGGAGGATGAGCAGAGGAGGAATGACTCTCAATCGGGCCTATATCAGGTTTGATTGACTAAGATTCTCTGCCAGCAAGGTGTGCGTACCTGTTCTATAGGAAAGTGGAGAGGAATATTCTGTTTGCTCCCTGGGGTCTTGAACGGCTCTGGGTTCTTCTCTGCTGATTGTCTTAATCTAACCTTCTCCGAATAGTTGCGGAATTCCCAATCGAGAAGCTTGCCGTGGCATATACTACCAATAGCCATGCCGCCTCCAACAGCCAAGTAACAGAGGCCGATTGCGGTCTCGGATAAAAAAGGGTAGGCAGTGACAAACAAGGTGGAAATAGTTGCAATATAACCATAGTAGAGAGCGCAAACAAGTCCGGTGAGGGCGAGAAGGATGATGATATCTACATGAACCATGAGTCTCAATGGGTTTTGCATGCCCTTGGTGGGCGAGACAGATTCGTGACAAGGTTCGCCTGTATGCCGTATAATAGGGATGACAGGGCGATATGTGGAGGATGGCAGCACGCTACCATCTCCAACGATGCTTCTCAAAGTTTCAGGCAGGAATCTGCAAGAATACCGTGTTAGCATTCATTGTTCGGGAGTATCTTCAAAAACACACAAGATGAGCATCACCAAACAAATTAAAGCGCTGATGCAAAGAAACCAGAAGATTGACCTAATTTAATTATAATCAATGTGCGAAGCATGAGTAAAAACTCTTACTTCATACCTCCAGCCAAGATGTTGAGATAGCGCACCACCGATGACCGGGCCGATAGCTGGACCAACCTTTAAGCATCAAATATTCAATGTGTACATATTGAATTGGTAGGAAGCAAGCATACCATGGGCCCTATGACGAACATCCCATAAAAGCTACCTCGTTCTTTGGGTTCAGAAATGTCACTAATAACTCCGGCACCTAAACGATACAGATTATACTTAAAAAAGAATCAAGATCGATATATATAACCACAATACCGAGCGCTATCGTACTAGCGGATCCTGCGGCTTGCAAACATCGTAGGAGCATAAGGAGCCAGTAGTCAGAGGTTGGAACCAACGCCAATCCAACACACGTTAGCGAAAGAATCAATAAACACGCAAGGAAAATCGGCCGTCGCCCTCGAAAATCAGAAATGGGACCCCAGACCATGGGAGCTTCGGGGTTTCATGAGTCAGATCTGTATTAATGAATAATGAACAGGAGTACCTATCCCTTGCATGACCATGTATATCGTGACCTTGAACACGGATCCATTAGTTCAAGTCATAATCCAAAGGAATAATACCGACCGTTAGGTTGATCAATTCTGTGGATTTCTGAAAGGCTTCTGAAATGGTTGGGAGAGCAGGAAGATAGATGTTGGCCGTAAAAGGACTGATATAAAAGAGCCATGTCAGCATAGAGTGAACGTTTGTGCCGTGAAGTGGCAGACTCGAACCTGAAGATACCGGCGAATGATATAACAGAGACGATGAACCATTTTTCATTTGACGTGAAGACACTAAATGGTCTGTCAGAAGCTCCATTGGTAGAGGGTGAGGGCGTCTGGATAGATTCGGTATTATGCGACATAACTCGTTCTGTACCGGCTGGGATGTCAAAGAGAAATACCGCAATATGAACATTGCTTATAAGGGTGCTGCGAATAGACTTCAGTGCCTTCCATCAATCATTGCATCGGAGCTTGACAGAAGACATCAGGATATCAGTAAGATGTATCAGTGTCCGGACGGACAGCATTCGGACATAAAGGTTCCCGTTCCTTGATGCGTGAACTTCCCCCGGTTGATACTACCTACATGTAAGCAGCAATTTGTCTTACAAGGCTCGCGTATGTCACCAATATAAATCGAGAGAAGACTCCTTCGAAAATCGGCTCGTGTTCCGTGCCAGTAAGGTTCTCTGATGAAGCGTATCTCCTCATTGTGGGAATGATACACAAAAATTTACCTTCAATTTACCAAACCAGTCGGCTCGAGCTTGATGCCCCTGTATGTGATGAACTATGATGTGATGTGATATGAGGAAAGATGAGCAAGAAGTCCTCGCGCGGGAAACGATTATAGTCTGAGAGGTCTTAGACGAGAAGCAGGCATTCACACAAGACTGCTACATCTTCAGACCGTACCGTGTCTTGCTCTTATCCGTGGTCCATTGGGCGGATGTGATGCTCCACGATGAAACCATCGCCAGCGATAAGGAGAGTATCTTCTACTGCATTTCCACCCCAAGTTCATTTTCCGGTGTAAGAGTGTATTGATGTTCATCTTGGTTTACAAGGTCTTTCCACATCATCCATCCGCGTACAAGATTGAAATGTTCACAAGTATGTAGGTAATACGTCGTGAACGGACTTTAATGGAGCCGAGTGTCTCTCAAGCAGATCTCTGAATGAAATGGAGCCGGGCAACGAAAGTGAAGGATTCACCACATTATCAGATGACAGTTGCATAACCTTCAGAAGGGGTGTAAGTCTAGTGCATGGTACGGATATATAACACACTTGGTCTCGCGTGACGGTTAGCAAGTTCGTTGGTAGTTTCTCAAAAATAGCGCCTTGGAGCAAGCCAACCGCATATGGAATAGAGATAATAGGTCGATTGCGCTTGTTGTACTTCAACGTGAGCTCCATCAATTGCTTGAAGGTGAAGACTACAAATCGGTTATTCGTTTTTCTGCAAAATCCGTCAAAGGGTGAGACATACTTTCAGGCCCACCAGCCTCCATGATGCTACCTGAAACTAACTTCTTCACATGAGGATCGTCTCTTGCGATGATTTCAACCGCTCTGGCAAGATCTTCAACATAAACTGGCTGAAAGCGAGAGGTTCCTCCTCCAAAAACAGGCAGAAATGGAAGAAACTTCGAGAGTCGAGAGAACTTCTAATATATTCCGCCTTGACATTGAGTAGAGCACACATACTTGAAAAGAACCCTCACGTTGAAAAAATCGTCCTCAGGACCAAAAACAAGGCTCGGCCGAATGATGGTCGCATCCGGACAGATGTGCAGAATGGAATTTTCAGCCATACCTTTTGTTTTCGCGTACATGATGTCGCTTTGCGAATCCGCACCTATGGCACTGAAATGGATAAGCTTTGCGCCAACTCCCTTGGCAGCTCGTGCCACGTTCTCAGCTCCCTTGAATTGAATCTCCTCGAAGGTTTTAGGAGAGCCATTAAGCACACCGACTAGGGAAACGACAACGTTTGCATCGCGAAAAGCAAGTGGTAAAGTTGCTGGCTTTGTGACGTCTAAAGACACTGGTGGCAGGAGTCGATCCTGTGGAATGGTATGCTTCAGGATATTGTGGACTTTATCGGGATGGCGCGAGGAAATCTGAATCTGAGGAATGTCACGACCAAAAGACGACGCAGCCAGAGTCCTGGCAATGCTCTTGCCTGACATTTCGACCGTTCAGCGATGGGAAGACGTAATTTGCACGACTTGCCTAGAAACCCTGCTCCGCATACAACGATTTTTCTGGGCATGATCGTGAAAGTAATACCGTAGTCTTAAATGTGGTTTATGTAAAGAGGGATGTGGCTAAAAATAGCAGTGACGTTTCGATTGACGCCGATAGGTACTTGCACGCATGACATCTACTAGGAACTAGGAGGGAAAGGCACAAAACTGTCTGCGTCACCTACCACCACAACACCGTCGTCAAGATGACCTCTCCGAATTTTCTTCGGTTTCTTCCGCGTAGATTCTGGCGCAGGAGCCTCCTGTTCCATATTGGAAGCCTCGGGTTGGACAAAGACTGGAGGGGTTGGTACACGAATTTCGGGAACTGGTCCAGAAAAGTCCTTTCCTGTCATACGAGATAACGTCTCCATGTCTGTAGAAGGCTATCATTTTGGTGTCTCCGCAAATAAATCATCAAATGTCTACTGACCAACTGGCCTCTTGTTGTTCAGGCAGTGGTCAATACGAGCAGAATTCTTCCTGTCTTCCGCTTTAAACTTGTTTTTGCAAGATTTACGATCTCGGCCAGGGAGGACATAGGCGATGAGCTCGTAATTTTCGCCGTATTGGGCAAGAGCCTGGAGGATGTCACTTGAATGGAGAACAGATATAGTAGGAGTGAAAGCGCACGTCAAAGAAGAGCTCTGTCTCTTCTGCACTCCAGCGAGAGCCACGATACCGCCTCCCGTACGAACCAGAGTTCACAAACTTGGTATGGTCAGATTCTACAACATGAGTGTAATTCGTCGTATCTTCAGCCTCAACCCGATCCACTACAAGGGACTCCTCATCAATAATGGTCTCCCCATTAGGCCCAATACGAACTTGAACGTTAAACCGGCTGGTAGTTAGATCTTGAGTATAGTCGAACTCATTACCGGTGTCGTCACGTATCGCAGGAGCAGCATCTGGGCGGTCTTCTGAATTCTGTGTCTCAGATCCTTCATGCCCTTTGGTGACAGGAGTAACCTGAGCAGTCTCAAGCGCCTCGGCTTCTTCTTCCCGACCATACTTCTTGAGTTCCATTAAAGCCTTCATACGTGCCCTCTTCTCTCGATTCTGAATTTTCCAAGCAGCATGGTTGGAAAGAATTTCAGCGGCTTTACTACTGACACGTCCTTGGCCAGTGTCGCTACAAAGAGAAGCCATAGTGACCACTGTCGGATCGATTTCTTCTCCAGGATCCATGTTGGGATCAAAAGGAGGAAGTGACGGGCCACGAGATCTTCTTTGGCGGGGTGTACTTGATCCACACCGTTTTCGCTTTGTTGCAGCGGGTTTTGCGATGTCATCATCAGTACCTTCGGCATCGGGACTTGAAACTTTTCTCTTTCCCTTGGCTGGAGTTTTTCGGGAAGTGGTACTAGATTTTCTCCTGGGCTCGGACACAGGAACCGGGGTTTCAATAGTTTGTCCGCTCTCTCGAGAAGAAGTCGGATCGGATGTCGCACTCATTTCAATTGGTCTAGATACATCTGTAACCAAAGACGAGGAAAAGACCATGTTTTCTGTACCAACGGGAGGAATATGAGAGTTGGAGGACGCCAGTTGTGGCCCAAAGGCCTGCGTTTGAATGGAAGTGTTCGAAGAAAGCGAAGACGGCACAAGGGGAGAAGTTGTGATCACCGGGACAGTCCCCATGTGGCCAATAAGTGTAGGAGGTGCAGGAGTATTGCGCCGCGACAAGATTGGTGGAGGCGCTGTGATGTTCGGAGGCATCCGAAGAGCAGGAATGGTGGTTGTGGAGGGGATGACATTCGGTGGCAAGACGTGAGGTACAGCTAGATCTGATAGTGTTTCCAAAGATGCGGGCGGAGAGGTGGGGAGGAGCGAAGGGCTGGAAACATGTTGGACATTACTGGGTCGATCAACAGAAGCAGGGGGCGCTTGGCTGATTTCTGGACGCGCCCGAGACTTGACTGGCCTGAAAATTGGCCCTCCTTTTTCTACAAATCAAAGTAAGGTCTTTCCTAATAACTATCAAAACACACTTACGGACTCGGCTAGTCATTTACCCCCGCCCTTTCGTGCCCAAGACAAAAAGTTATAATCACGTTCGGAAGTCAAAAATGCGGCATCTCCGAGGTCCGATTTAGGTCACCGTCCCACACTTGTGTCACTTCATGAACAAAAACACCACCGCACCCATCGTCCTACCCTTTGGTCCAAAACCTGGTTGGGAGCTTGAAGAGGGAGCCGAGAATGATAAAGAAGGCAAACGAAGTATCTCGGAGAGGTGAGCAAAGTGGTCGCGCCCAAGCGATGTATTCAAGTCTCGTCTTAGTTGTGTTCTTATCCAGGCCCTGCGGCAATGTATGTTCTTTTCTATTTCCGTAACCTTCTCACTGACTTTTCCTAAGCTCGTGATAAATGGCTTTACTCGACATTCCCTCGTTTTTCATCAAAAGTCCGTGGAGGAAAGACGGCAGACCCAGCGCCACCTCCACACACTATTCAAACACGAGGAAAATGCGATCTCGAGATTGGACCCCATGTATTCTCGGACACGACTTTCTACGAGGTCCACTATCTTCCTTCGCAACCGTCCTCCACTGTGGGCCTCGCCTCTCAGACTCCAAAAGCCAACCAACCAAGTACTCTCCCTGCAACTGGTGTGAAATCACCTGAAATTGCAAGGTCATCGGGCCCTCTCGTGTCTAACGTGACTTCAGTCGCTACGATAACTCCGGCTTTGATCAACCAAGTAAATTCTGCTGCATCGTCAAATCCAACACTTGCAAATCTTCTCCAGCTTGCTGCTGCTGGTCTGGCCACCCCGGATCAACTTAAGACACTCGGTCTTCTCATACAATCATTAGCGAATTCTGAGGTTGTCCAGCCTGTCCCGCCGTCTTTGTCTGATACCCCAGTCATTCCGCAACTGCCAGCTGTGACACCATCTCCTGTAACAACACCACCATTTGCTCCTGTCAAGGAATTTGATCTAGTTCTAGAGTTCCGGGAGAGTCCAAATGAGCGCTGGGTATTTCCTCGTGGGCTAGTTACATGTGAAAGAACCGCCGACCTGCCTGCAACAACAGCGTTGTGTCGAGCTGTCATAAGGACCTGCCTCCCGTTTTCAAAGACGGCTGAATCAGAGCCTGTTTCTGTGTCAGGACAGGCGGGGTCCTTAGTCAGTCCAACCGTGATGGAACCTCAAGTTGCTACATTTACTCTGGAAAGGATGCCGTTGGCTCTATGGGACACCATATCACGTTGGGCTGGGAATCAAGAGAAATTGCAACATAATAAGATGAAGCTTGATGCAATAGTAGGTTCACCCCCATCCAATTTCTGATTTTCATCGATCATATCCCGTAGCAACCGGTTGAGCATGTATTTTTGGGCTATCAACTCTCTGAAGGACCATTAATGACTCAGCTTCAGACTGTAGGTATTTTTGTTTCTTCATCACAGTGGTGGTGTTCAGTTGTGTTGATGACCCTAGGTATCCGCTCCTGCATACACCATGAAGAGCCTCAAATCAGCTTCGTCGACTCTTACTCGAGCAAAACGTAAAGCTGCTAGTAGACCAAAAGTTACCACCCAGAAAATATCTCAGAGTCCAGATGATACTGACCCTGTGGGAAAACTACCCCCAACGAAACGGAAACGTGTTGCTCACAACATTGACCGTCCCACTGCTTTACCTATACAGTGCGTATCGTGTAAAAATCAAGATGTACCTCTCATCCTAGGTGGACGTAAGTATGATACAATGCTTATTATTCATATTGTTTACATTTTTTGTAGGATTCTGTCGCCCGTGTGTTGAAGCCGGCCATGCAACCACTCCTACACCATCTGTCCAGCTCTCTAGGCACTCGTCCTCTAATCTGCCTCCGTCAATACCCCTCATACCTCCTTCGACGACTGAAACCACATCGTCACTTGATACCCCAAAATGACCCAAAATGTATTTTAATGCACACGTTATATTAGTTATACCAGATAATATTACAATTAGCTCTCAAGAGCAACTATCCATGTATGTGTGGAAAGAGATCAGGTAAATATTCGGACAGACCAACCCGCCCACCAAACCACCGCTCCCAGCTGGAGGAAAACAATAATGAATTCTATGAAAACGGCCGACCATTGTAGAAAAATACTAAGCCAGAAGAATGGAAGCGCGGTCCATCGAATGCTTTCGTACGGAATCATCGGCAGTTTGTAGAGTGCAGAAGAAGTAAGGGCGGCTCGAATCTGAACGACCACGATAGCTACTGATGCAAAGAAAAAAAGGGCTAATCCGAGCCAATGACGAGGTGAACGAATCGGCATTCGCATGACTGGGTATCTCTTGGATTCGCCTGTGAACTCGTTTCGGTAAAGGGGTATGATAAGAAAGTCTCGAACGTCTTCGCCAATCGTTTTTCCATACGTCCTCCAAAAGGGTGTGACAGTGTCAAGTATAAATGTAAGGGTATCCATACCAAACTCCCAGAATTGCTGGTACTGGTCTTTGTAGCTCTCCTCCAGGACTATGATTTGAGAAAGCTAGAAGATTGATTGATTATTCAGAATTTTAGAGCGAGTGATTTTCGCCTTACTTCGGGGTAGACAACCGACGTTCGAGCCAGTGTTTTATTGTAGTTGGCCTTCACTGCGTCGTGCGTGGCTTGCAGAGTCTTCAAAGATTCTCCCACCTCCAATGCTCGGCCCGCTATCATTTGACCGTGCAGTTCCAAAGCTTGTAGAGATTCCATAAGAGAGGATATTGGGTCGTCAAGAACACTTTTAGTACGAGGTAACTGATTTTGAGTACAAGATAGAAAACTTCGAAAGACGTCGTTCTGGCGAACAAGTCTACGTTGAATGTCTTCCACGGCTCTCCACCCTTGAAATCTTCTGGTTGCTCCTGTGACAGCCGCAGGATCGTGCCCGAATGCATCAACAAGCTCTCGAGGAAGGCCAAGGTGCGCGACGCCAAGAGTAGCCATAGCGTTGGATTGGACCGCATCGTATTCACGAATATCCCCTGAAATTCGATTTAGAAGCTGTCGTACTCGATGATTGGTAGTAATCATTTGTTCAAGCAACCTTGAAGACCTCAACAGAAGCCAGAAAAGGATACTGAGAAAAAACTTACCGAACTTTGGCATCGTACGCCTTTTGTTCATCAGCCTCTCGTTGTTGTTGAGCTTCGCTCGACTTGGGTGTTCTATCAGCTGAAGGTAGGGAGACATGCGTTCTAAGGCGACTAGAGATTGCAGGACGTGAATGGGCAGGCGAGGGAACGCTTTGTGATTTGGCAACGTCTGCATTGGAAGGCGGTGGTGCAGTGAGCTGTAGGGTGATACCCGTTCCGTTAGGAACTTCTTCCAATTCATCGCTTATGCCGACCACCTTGATATTCATATCCGGACTTCTTTTAGGAGACTTCTGATTTCCCGAATCTCCATGGTCGGATTCATCTAAGCGGAAATGTTCCATTGACTGGCTTACTGGAAGATCCAAAGAGATTGGTATTGGCTGAGAGGGGACTTCTTGTGGTTTCCCGCTACGTTTGGTGGGGGAAGCAGGTAAATTCAATGATGATCCAACAGGTAGGCTACTGAGAGACGAGTCGTGACTTCTGCGAGTGTCGACTTCCAGAGAAGTACGAGCAGAATTGATACGAGGCTGGAATGTCAGCCTGTCTTCAAACGTTGATTTTCGCACATAGGGACGACCAGGGAAATCATTCAATGAAATGCGAGAAGTGACGGAGGCGAGTTGAGAATGAATGAATGGAGGTGACGCTGGCGGCTCATGAAAGCCTTCTCTAAAAGGGTCATGTTTCGGGATTGTTGCCACCGATTCATGTTGATTATTGGTTCGCAAATATTCTTCCGCGATGAGAGCAGAAATGAACCAGATGGAGCGGTCCATCGATTTGTTGTCCCGGTTTTCCAGATGTTTGAGCCACGTGAATGGTTCGGTCCTCTCGAAAGTACTTCGCGTGCTCACGTCTTGTTTTCCATACCAACGCACTATTTTTGCATTGTTTAAGCATCTGCCTGTCGGCAACATACCGAATATGAGGTTATAACGTCTTTCTAGCTGATCTCGGGTCATTTTGGCTTTTTTTATTGTTTGTGGAGAAGAAATGCTTTTTAAATGGCAAAGTTTGTCTGAAAATGACTGAGACAAGGAAAAAAGGCAAACACCTATGGCATTCACCTGCATAGGCCGTCTCCTGTTGCTCCCTGACAACTGCTGATGGTGGAAGGGCCTCTTTCCCTTTTCTTTTCGTGCCATTAAATCTCCATTTACTTTCGTGTTTGTCATCGGAGCTACTCCAATCCAAAGTCATACCGTTGTCAAGGGACGCCGGGACTGGATGCAATAGGGCTGTCCTCGTGGACGGGCTAAAATCGATATCGGAAGATGAGCCCTCTCGACGACTATTTGGCGAAATGGGAGTCATAAATTGCATCGTCATGGTATGCCCTGCGTGTGGTTTGGGAGAGCTAGAATTAGATCTCACAGGCGTTGCTTGACTATGAAGGCGAGCTTCTCGTCGAGCTTTGAGTTTGAGAGCGCGCTGAACATCTTGTAGTATCTGGGGATCTGGACTAAGCTGTGAGCGAATGCATTTGAAGCTTTGGTACAGATTACCTTCATGAGCTGCTTACTATTAGTGAACTTTCTTCTTATTTACATGGAAAACGCTACTTACAAAGATCATATTCGTCCGGAATGATGCTTTGCTCGATGTTGTCATGATCCATCGTTTCAAATCTACGTCTCAAGTGGGAAGCGGTAACCCGCGGCGGTGTAAGAGCCACATTCGCGAATTGCTTGTGATTTAGTGTGGAGTCTTGCGAAATATCCGGAGGTGTCCCCAATGACCTTACACGTCGTTGGGAAGCAGGCAGGTGAGGAGCCAGAGTGGAAATCCGTCGAATCGGCAACGTCTTAGCGGCGGGTGATAGTACCCGTGATACTGCTGCATCTATAGGACGATGGATCTGGCGTGAAGGACTTGCCTCTTCAACAGGAAAGTGGATGTGAGGTATTCTGGTTTCGGAGTCAAATTGGCCGCTAGAACTCCCTGCAGATTCTTGGGTTGGCATACGGTTTCAAGCCACAGATATTCCAAGATATTCAAGTTTCTAGTTTGCACTCTGCATGTGATGTACGTTAGTGAATGAGCCTTAGTACTGTTGAATGATAACTGAGACGATCCAGGAAATGACAAAGTCGAGGTTACGGCGGTACAATCTCCGAGTTATAATAACAAGTCCTAGTAAACCACGTGACAATTCAGTGACAAAGTGTAACATCAGGGTCGATAGCCGTGCCGTCACAAGTGATGGAGGTCTTCACGCAATATAGAACCAGGATAAGTCCTGAATAGGAAGATCGTATCGTACCGATACAAGGAATAGAGTTTCTATACTACCAGCTAACGGGTGCCCGAAGCGGTAAGCAAGGGAAGATAACGGGATGAATATCACGAGGACAAGTAAGCCAGTACATAGACTGTTCACACAGGTATCAATTGTTCCGTAATACTAGCTGAAGAAGACCAAGGGCTTGAATAGCCAGCCAAGATGTGCCTCATTTTTGGACACATATGAATCATGATTTTCTTACGCATCGTGGATGCATACTATACGACATAGCCAGTGCCTACTCTTCGCTGAATTCCATGAGATGTATTCATTTCGCATCAGGGTTGTAACCTAGGATCGCGATGGTTGCGAGATGTCGTAGCCTCTTGTGCCAAGATTCTGTATCCTGGCCACTGTCTTCATCATCGGGGCAAGAACTTCGGTCCTCTTCGGAAGTGGATGGCGACAAATCCTTCCCGGACGTTTTAAACGGGTTTAAGCGCGATAGAAAGGTAGACTTCTCGGTGAAGCTGCCAGGTTCACAAGAAGTTTTGGCAATATGACTGCGAGAGATTGAAGAACGGGATGCAACTGATTTATAAGTGTGAGTCCGGATATCAGTTTCTGGAATGGAGATGAGACAACCATTTCGCGACAAATCTCCAGCCATGACGGCCCTTGGCGAGGACGCGGCATCCTGGCGAGCGCGAGCTTGGCTTATTAGCGAGTCTCGATCGTACAATGTAGATTCTGTCGATACATTTGCATGGGGTCCGCGTACACCAAAAGCTGGCATTTTTGCCTTTCGCGCCCTACAAAGCTTTTGTATGGCGAGTGCATGCTCAACTTCTCGACGAATTTGCTCTTCTAATGATGTGAAACGTGAATACCGGTGTCTTACGGATGAAGAACAGACTACCTCTCTGAAAACGTTCGCCAGTTGAGAATCTATCATCCCAAGCAATAAGATGTTCTGAATCGGGATATTCTTCAACCTTCCAGGCTTGCCCTGGAAGGCCGTAGTACTGTTGAGGTGTGGTTAACGGGTGTATGACCTTCTTCATTCGACGATATAGGTTATGAGGTGTAGATGAGGTTAATTGGGAAGGACAAATGGGATTCAGAAGTATTTTCAAGGGTTATATAGGCACTCAATAGCTGGCCGGCAGTACACCAATCGGATTGTGGTGACCATGATTACTTGCATTGTTCAGAACAGTGACTATAATTGTTTCAACTAAAACTGAAAGATAAAGCAAGCGGTCCGGCTATTAGAGCAAACGCAGATGATCAATCTTGGCCACGCGATTGGGCCAGGTGTCCTCGAAAATTCATGGATATGTGTTGTAGAAACAGCATTAACCGCAGTGCATTATACCGAGTCCAATCTCAAGAACAAAAGAGTTCAACCGGCAAGAATTGAGCCTGTTTCGAAAGCAGATGAATACTAGTATCAATTGAACCTCCGTAACTTTCGACTAGTGAAACGTTTCTTGTTCATGAGGACCCGGGCAAACATGAAAGCCGTAAGACCAGAGAGAGCGTACCTGGGTGAGATTTTGGTCATTTATGCGGGGATTCCTCGGTCAAACTTACCAGGTAATGACATAAGAAAGATGTGAATTTCGCAGATCTATGGTTGGCGCACGACCAATCGGGATTCCCTTCGAAAGTCTAGTATCTGCTTCGCCGGCATGTCCCTCTTTCAAGATGTAAGAATATGAGGGAGAAACGATGGACAAAGATACCAAATATCTGTTCAACAAAGACAGGCTGCACTCTAGCTTTCTCGCCGCCAGCATACTCTGCCATAGCTTCAACGTCGGTCCAGTACCATTTACCCTCGTCAGGCTGATTGTCTGGCGTAAAACTATTTCGTGGTTGCGATGTCCGGAGCATTCCTATGATTTCTACTTCCTCATGTTCACTTTGATGTTCATTTTGAAAATTAGAAAGAGAGTCGTTGGATACGAAACCACGATCTACAAGAACAGTCGAGCCATTTTCTCTAATCAACGGTGTAACGACATGAACGCCGTGCACTCCTTCCCGTACGCGTGGAGCGAGGAATAAGGTGTGGACATGATCCCATTTTCCTTTGAGTGATACTTTTCGATACACGAATTCTGGAATGGCAGAGAGGCTGAACGATGAAGTCTTCAGAAAGTGAATCCATACATCCAGACTAGAGGAACATACTTGATTCTCGGTGGTAACGACAGGGGCTGTAATTGCAATTTTTCTTCCAGCTCGTCAATGAGATTTATTTTCCACTTCAGACGTTGAAGTTGCCATGTACCCAAGGCAAACGTAAATACTGGTATAAAACCAATAAGCAACATAGTTGGAGTGATCAACGACTCCCGCCGTGGTTTGTAGACCGCCGGGACGTCTGATTTTCGAGAGGCACGAGAAAAGAGCGATCGGCGATATGTGTCATAGCGGGGAACAGGACGAGGGCGTTGAAAAATCCCAAGTAGCGGCCGTGGTGTCGACCGGAAGGAGAACATTATGAGAAGTCTTGATCTTCCCACGCATAAACATCCGCAGCGGAGAACGTGAACAGCGACTGACGTGCCAAATCTTCACTACTCTGCATAATCAGCATGTATGTATACAAGTTGTATTTATTCATTATCGCTGACTATTCGTAGGGTGGGTACGCGACAACGACCAGGAAATTTCGACGTCGACGAGGAGGTTCATTACCCCACTCGACCCGTTGACAAGGACAGAGCTGAGCATGAACTTCTTGTCAACATCAAAAAGGCGACGAGCCCAGAGGAAACCGCACCCAAACAGAAACATGTTCGAAGTACGATCTTCACACTACGCGTTTCCTTATTCTGAACGTTGGCTGCAAGAGTGTATTGTCTTCACTTGGGATTATCATTCATCAATATCTTTCTGGAGTGGCCTCCGAGTCCAGCCAATCCTTGCAGATGAAGTACAAACTTTCAAAGCTCTCATTACAGTTCATAAGGTGTTGCAAGAGGGGCACCCAGTCGTAAGCAGGATTTTGGTGCTTGTGTCGCCTCGTTGATACATCGATACCAGGTAATTAAGGAAGCACATGGACAGACCGCATGGCTTGAGACTTGCGCACGAACTGTGGGCTCCGATAATGCAAAAGGTGTGTAGATTGTGTCAACTTTGGATTTCGCCTTATGTTTCGACTGAGGTTATGGTCCTTTAATCAAAACATACGTACAATTCGTCTTGCAGAAACTCCGTTTTCATCGACTACGTCCGGAATTCAACGGACTTTTTGAATATGAGGAGTATGTCACGTTAAAGGGAATTGACGATCCCAATGAAGGGTACAGGATGCTCTGTTTCGTCAATCATCTGCTGTCTAACGCGATCTAGATACGAAACAATAAATGATCTCATGGCTTTGCAAGATCAAATTGAAGCCTTTCAAAAACTCGTCTTTTCTCATTTCAGATATTCTTCCAATAATGAGTGCCGTATTTCATCCTTAGTCCCTCTCGTGAAGGAAAGCTGGGGCATCTATCGGTTCATTACCAGTATGCTAAGAGCGATGTATCGACGTAAGGGGTTTGGTTAACTTTTTTCTCGCACTTGACCAGAGTTTCAATAGGAACAAATGATACGGAGGTTTTGGAACCATTGAAACAGCGATACACCTCTCAACACCACAATCTCCGTAGATTCTACTACGAATGTTCCAATTTGAAATACCTAACTGGGCTTATTAACGTGCCGAAACTAGCGGCAGTAGGTGCATAACCAGACGACTAACAGTTAAATGACTTGTCTTATCAGGATCCCCCAAGCTTGCTCGACTCTGGGGATGCCCCCGACCTTCCTGCTCGACCTAAAACTGTTATGAAGTCACCCTCCCCTCCCCCGTCGGCTCCGGTACCTACGGCCGCCGAGATTGACGAGCAGGCTCGTATGCTCAAGGAGTACGAAGAACAGCAAGCCAAACTCACAGCAGCAAGGCAAGAGGAGGACCGTCGCCGTCTCGACATGGAGCAACAACAACAGCGGGAATTCGAGCAAAGGCAATTACAGCAGGCTGAGGCTCAACGACAGGCACAAGAGGAACTTGTGCAACAACAGATTCTGTATAACAATCAAACTCAGGCAGCTCAACGTGTTAATGAACTCGAGAGGGAACTGCTTGCTATGAGGGGACAATACGAAAGGGACCAAATCTTTCTCGAACAATATGATCAGGTATCCTGCGTTTTTCGTCCCATTAGTCTTCTAATTGATTGCGATGTAGCGGGTCAAAGCCCTAGAAGCCGAGCTTGCAAACACCGGGGCTAATATCAACTCACAGATGTTGTCCAAGGACGAACTTATCAAACAGCTGCAGGATCAAGTGGCACTCTGGCGCAATAAGTACGAAGCTTTGGCTAAGCTATATAGTCAGCTTCGTACCGAACATCTTGACATGCTTTCCAAGTTCAAGGCGATGCAACTGAAAGCAAATTCTGCTCAGGAAGCAGTCGATCGTATGGAGCGTATGGAGCGGGATCTCAAAGCGAAGAACCTGGAACTAGCAGATATGCTTCGTGAACGCGATCGAGCCCGCTTCGATGTTGATCGGCAAAAGTCGTCCCACAAAGAAGAGGTCGACCGACTACGCCGTGAATTGGACTTTGCTAATGAGCGTGTTGAAGACTCTTCACGTTCAAAGAGTTCTGAGGTTTCAAGTATAATGACCAAATACAAGAGACAGCTATCAGAACTCGAGGATACGTTACGTGTACGTGCCACATCTGACGATACATGATGATTAGGCTCTGAACGATCGATCACTCTATGCTCAGACGAAGCAATTCCAAATCGACGACCTCTTTTCCAAACTCGACAATGCTGCCGGTGATCTTGAGCGCCTACGTGAGGAAAAAGATCAAGAAATCATGATTCTCCAAGAGGGAATGGACAGTACCATACAACGACTCTCAGAGACACAACAGGTTAGTTGGTGTCATACTCACAATTTGTTACTCATTCCATTATTCTATCATAAAAAGAACCAAAGTATCGCAGACGAAACCACCAACGCTCAGATAGATACTTTGATTTTGGACAATCGTAAGAAATTAAATGACATTATTGGTCAGTCTTTTCCTATAAAGACTAGGTCTACTCTGACTTATTGAATTAAGACTCAATCTTGCAAGCATGTGTTCAGAAGGTCGACGACGCCATATACGAGTTAGAATCTCCTACTCAAGCTGGAAACCTTAATTCAACTCCCGAGTATACACTCTCTATGGTGGAAAAGGCAAACAGCAATGCCACCGAATTTGCTACCATCTATAATCTTTATCTTGGAGGAGAAGTTGGTGGTGACCATGTTTCGGTTATAAAATCTGGCAATGATTTCGCTCAATCCATGGCCGACGTCCTAATCAATACCAAGGGAATAACACGTTTAGCCAGCGATGATGACGCCTCGGATAAAATTATTAACGTTGCCAAATTGGCGGGAGATGTCGGCCTGCGCTTTTTTGAAAACCTTCAATCTTACAAATTGGACCTTCTTCAGCCCAGCCAGCGAAAGGAAGTAGCGATGCGTAACAATAGCCAAGTGCGGGGTGCCCTGACGAAACTTTCCGAAGTAATTGATGGGCTTGTGCCCAAGGACAAAGCTGGGGCACTTGCGCGAGCCAACGGAGATATCGGCGACATCGTTGAGCAGGAGATGTTGGGTGCTGCCCAAGCCATCGAACAGGCAACGCAGCGTCTACAAGAACTCATGTCTCGACCTCGTGATTCCTCCCGGAGTGCTGTCGACCTTCAGGTTCATGATTCAATCCTCGCTGCTGCGATGGCCATCACGAATGCCATATCTCGCCTCATCAAAGCTGCCACAGATTCTCAGCAGGAGATCGTTGCCCAAGGTAAAGGGTCTAGCTCAACCCAACAGTTCTATAAACGGAATAACCGCTGGACGGAGGGCCTCATCTCGGCAGCTAGGGCTGTCGCATTTGCCACCAACCTTCTCATCGAAAGTGCAGATGGCGTATTATCTGGCACACACTCTCTTGAGCAACTCATTGTCGCTTCGAATGAAGTTGCAGCCGCTACGGCTCAACTCGTTGCTGCATCCCGTGTAAAGGCGAACTTGATGTCAAAGACACAGGAGCGACTTGAGTCAGCTGCAAAGGCTGTGACAGAGGCCTGTAAGGCACTCGTGCGTCAAGTCAAGGCTGTTTCAGCCAGGCAAAGTGAAGAGGAGGATGTTGATTACAAAAACATGGCAGTCCTTGAGTTCAAGAGACGTGAGATGGAGCAGCAGGTGGAGATTTTAAAGTTAGAGAAGGATTTAGGCGCTGCCAGACATCGTCTTGGCGCCATGCGACGTGCTGGTTATCATACTGACCAAACGGATTAGTGAGGGACGATGTGAATTATTTGATTTACAGCTTCTGAGTTTCTACATCATATATACCTGGTAAATGATTATTAAGAAGATAGTTAGATGGAATTCAATACGTGCAAAAGCATTGAGCAAGAATGGTACAAGAACAAGGGATATACTTGAGCTTATTACAATGGTATATGGATCCGAAGAGAAGGATAGGACGTTCAAACCATGGAAGTTTGGATGGTCAGAACAGTAAGGGTGTTGTGCAGGCTGCCGACTATGTAATCATTCACTGGTCGTATCAAATGATTCCCGAGCAAGGTCCAAAAAACTTCCAGATGGTGGCTCATTCATACTCTCGATGTCTGTATCTTCGTCGCTGTTATCATCGATCTCAAGAAAAGAAGACTTTCTCATGATTGATCGACGTTGAACAGTTTTTTCAACCGATATTTTTGAGCGGACACTTTTGCGGCTCGGAGGTGGAGGAAGCGATGGAGTATTGGAATCGTCAACAAAGGTGGCTCGCGGTCGCACCCTTCGAGGAGGCGGCGGAAGACTGGTCATTGAAGGACTATGAAGGGATGCGACGGGAGAACTTCGTTCAGATATTGTCGGTGTCGCCATGTTGACGTGGGATGTCGAAGGCCGTTCGCTAAGCTGTGGAGATGACAAGCCTTTCCGCACTAGAGATGTGCTTCTTGACATTGGCTTGAAAGCTACTGGATCGGTCGACGTAAGGGTTGTTTCAGCTGCAAAAGTTTCTCTATCTCCATCAGACGACATCGTCGCTGTTATGGAGGTGAAAGGAAGCGAAAATTCCTGAAGGCTCGAAGTATCTGAAATCTTTGAATCATCAGCGTTTGCTTCCAGCTTCGCCATTTCGGCAGGCGACATGATTTGCTGCGGTGTATATTCACGTGTAATGGTCCGAGGGCCTGGCGGCATTTGGTCAGGGAAAGAAACTTCATCCCAAAACGAGGACTTGTGATTGGGTGATAATGGCTGGCCTAAAGGTTTGATGATAGCCGTCCCTATACTGTGGTCAGGAACAGAGCGCACACTAAAGACAGATCGATTATCATCTTCAGGCACAATGGACGGCGAAGTCGATGGTCGTCGACTACTTGATCCTGTAGAGAAGAGTCGTTTCCTTACGGGTAATGAAAATCCTCCTGCACCACCTCGTCTGTGCTCAGCATTCGTTTGAGAATCAATGATTGGTGTTGAAGATTGCAGACCAGAAGAAGTATTGGACCGAATAGGAGACAGAGGAGGCAGTGAGAACTTCGGATGATGGAAGGAGCGTTGTTTATGCGGGGCCTTTAACGGCGCTAGTAGTTCAGGTGGAGGCACTGGAACAGAACTAGTAGGTGGTGGACGTCGTTTCAGAGATTGGTGAGACATTGCCTTGTTGAGCGTATGGGACGGAGGAGAAAGTCTTCCTCTATTGGACGTATCAAGCACACTTCCCATACCTGCGCGGGTGGAGATCGAAGATTGCAAAGATACCTTCTCTCTTTCTTGAAAGCTGGATTGCTGATTGAACAGGATGTCTTTTTCAGAGGAAATTGAAGATGCAAAGGATAAGCTAGAAGAGGAGGCAGAACCTGGCGAAAAGGAGGCCACGGGTTCCAATTCAACACCCTTAGCTTTTGATTTACCTGAAGGTGGAAGAGGTAATTGTTGCTTTGGAGGTGCACTTGGAGGCGACAAGATTCGAGAAACAGATGGTTGTCGAATGATAGTCCGAGACCTGGATGGCGTATGTGATGATGTAGATGAAGGTGCGGTAAGAGTCGCACTCTCTGGTCGTTGACCTGCGTCGGTCATGCTTCGGGTACGAATCGAAGGGCGGCCCGTTGCAGGGTGGCTCGTCCGATTTTCGTCTAGGGAAGTTGTAAATGAACCGGCATTTAACTTGTTAGCCGACGTCAAGGTTTCCCAAGCAGACTCGAGTAACTGATCTCCAGACATCAATGACTGTTTTCTGTGCAAACTGCACATGTGAGAGTGTTGAATAAATAGGTAGCAGAGGGCTTACTGTTTTGGTCTCTTGATCGAGTTAGGGATTGTGGGACTGAGAGGAGAGAGGTCGTTCCCATGTGCATTGGATTGAGAAGACGAGGAAGCATAGGAGACTCTGCTGAGGATTGACTCAGTGTTCTTGGCAATGACGTCGGGGTTAGACGAGCTAGAGAAAACGGCAAGACGGTTCTGAACGAATGGAGATTGTGGAGCAGAGGATACAGTGTGGGCTACGGCGAAAGGATCATTTTCCGCAAACGTCAGCAAGGACTGTCGATTGTCTCGTTGTGAATCCTGCGGTGTGCGTGGACCGAGTGAGTCAATCGGGGACTGAATTGACGAGGCCGCTTTGGAGGGAGGCCTACTAGAAGTCTTGGCCACAGTTGGCATGGCAGGACGCGACGGGGGATATCCAGGATCCTGAATCGCCAGTACAGGGCGCTTCTTGGATTTGATTCCCAACGCAACGGCGATTGAGTTAAGACCACTGTAGCGTGATGGCTTGTGAGACAGTTGGCGTTCGAGGTCGTGCTGAGAAGAGTGCTTGGAACCAAGAGCCCACCATGTCCGAGAGGCCGGAGGATCAGAGGGATAAGCAGAAGACATGGGGCGCGGCAGAAGTCGTGCGAAAGAGCAGATAAGGAGACACTATAGCAAAGAGCGCTGCTGTGGCATGGAAGAGCTATGGTTGAGGACCAGGAACTCAGGCGTTCAGTAGAGTATCCATACTATTCGTTGCACATGGTCCAGAAAATGATCTCGCATAAAACTAATTATTTCACAGCCCACACATATCCCCTTTCAGTCAATGCAAATCTCCTCATTATATGTTTTACTAGAAGTGTCCCATACGAATAAATTAAATCATATCTACATCATCCGAGCCGGGCCCACGTCTCCTCCAAATCTCGCTCGTGGGCCAGTCCCACTGACCGTGGAACATCAGTGAAAGCTTCCCTTTCCGCATTCACCCCGTCAATATCGGAAAGCAAAGGATTCCGCACTGGTATTTCATGTTCGTTCTCATCGTCGCTTTCAATGTCCAGATCCATAAAACCAGCCCTTCTAGCGCTTGAGATGTCGATAGGTTTAGGCTGGGAGAAGATAGACTGGCCAGACCTAAAGGAATCAAAATAAGCGGATATATATGGATTAATTCCAGCGCCTACTGCCTCATTACGGCCGCTAGGCGGCCAAATTGTAAGACATTCCGTGTGACCAGGAGGAGCGTATCCAAAATTTCTTCCTCTTTACTTCCTGCTCCACATTTGGCGAAGGTGATGACCAGCAGTGTCAAGGCACAAACTGTTGTAAGGATAAGATCCATGACATTGAAAGGGGAGTTCCAGAATTGCTGGAAAGCATACATAATGAGTTCAGATCCCAAACTGAAGCTGCGTAGACACACCCTTCCAAAGGCAACAAATCGGATCGCAACTTCTATTATCATCGAAACATTTATGATGAACTCCAAAATAAAAAAGGCGAGGCCAGGACAGCCATCTTTCAGACTAAGGATAACAGTAGTGACAGAGAGAGCGGCCATGCTTAGGTAGAGACAGATATAGACGCGTGAGTGCACAAAGCGGTTAGCAAGGCCCCTACTAATCTCCCCACGCGAGAGTGAATAGATAGACCGTCCAGTGCTAGTACGTATGATAATAATTAGAGGTCCTGATATATTGTAGAAGGCATCTGGGGACGAACCGGCCAGCCTCCACATCGCAAATGTTGGGGTCCCCATTGAGTGTATCTGTTTCTACGTTGTCATCCGCAGAGTGAGCCGTTGCCATGGGATCCTCCCTCGAAGCTAACCCAACGAAAGAAAAGGTCAACCTAGCCGTTGCTCACAAGTGACCAAGAGGGGAACCAGACGCTCTCGTTGGGTATCACGTGGCAAACAAAAGGCCGTTGCCACACAGACGTCAACTCAATATCGACCTCGTTCACGAACCCTCATCGCAGGACCAACAAGAAGACTGTTTAACCGTTGAGACTCTTGGTATCTTTTCAAAATGGGTGGAGGAGATCTAAATATGAAGAAGTCCTGGCACCCGCTCCTTTTGAAGAATCAGGAGCGGGTGTGGCTTGAGGAAAAGAAAGCCGTAAGTCGTTAACCTGTCTTGGGAAGTAACCTCTTTCTCACAGTCTACGGATTGCAGCTCGAAGAGAAGAAGAAACTTGATCAACTACGAAAGGAAAAAGAAGAAGAGCGACAGCTTCAAGAACTCCAGCGTCTTCAAGAAGAGCAGACCGGCAAGAAAAGAACGGAGAAACTAGAATGGATGTATGCAACGCCGGCTACGGGGAGTAATCAAAATACTAATGATCTGGAGGATTACCTTTTGGGTAAGAAACGAGTTGACAAGATCCTGACAGCAGACGAAAATGCTAAGGTAAGTGGATGTTGAGTGATTCTCGTCTTGTCTAACTTGTTTGTTAGATTGGCGCTTCACATAAGAACTTTATCGCGGTTCAAAATGCCAATAGTGCGCGTGACATTGCTGCAAAAATCCGTGAGGATCCTCTTCTAGCCATCAAGCAACAGGAACAGGCAGCTCTACAGGCCCTGATGTCGAATCCCCTTCGCCTGAGAGAGATGCAGGAACGTAATGGCATAAAACCCAAGAAAAGTAAAGAGGAGAAGAAACGAGAGAAGGAGGAACGGAAACGGCTTAAACATGATCGCAAGCACCGACATAGTCTTGACGATCGAAGATCCGAACGTCGACATTCCTTATCTCCGGACTACTCCAGCCGTCGCCGTCGCACTCCTAGCCCTTATGGCCGTCGTTCTCGATCACCTATCTCTGCGTCCCTGTATCATGACCGCGAGCGACATTCTCGGGACCATGAACTATCTCGAGGTCGTGGGAGAAACAGTCGTAGTCCCGACTACCGTCATCGAGACCATAGAGGCAGAGATGACGAACGAATTACGTGGCCCCGGTCCGATGAATCAGACGATACCGGCAAAGATACAACTTCTTCTCTTCACCGCCAATCAGCATACATGAGCAAACGTCAACGCTCTTTGAGCCCCGCACGTGATGAACGAGGGTATTCTCCGCCACCTTCGAAGCGTTATCGGCGTACCCCTAGTCCACAACGACGCTCGTTTCATGACTTGCAGAAGCCTCGGACGAATGATTCTACCAATGATCGAGCAGCCCGCTTGGCTGCCATGTCAAGTAACGCAGCTGCGTTGTCCGTAGAACGTGAGGCACGATTAGCAGCGTTGCATGAAAAGGAAAAGTCTGAGCTCGCAGCCGATGACGCAGCACGCGTCAAATCAAGGGGTATGGCCAGCTTCTTGAGTTCAGAGCAGAAGAAAGTTTTTGGTGGTACAGGTGGTTTGGAGGAGAGAATCAGAAGAGGACGAGGAGGTTTGGTTGGCAACATCGATTGAAATGGTTAAAATAACTATCTGTATCATCCGAGTTCCTGTGTAATATGACATGACTGGTTGTACATTTTCCCGATCCTAGTTGGCGTTGTGGCGCATTGGTAGTTATTTGTCTTTATATTGGAGCGCACCGATAGCTCATTGCGAGTTTTGACTCTTTAGGTAAGAGCGCAATCAATCTGGAAGAATTGCGTGATGCAGCTGTCCGATCGAGTTCTTGTCGTGAGCAGCTGGGAATCGTAGGCGTCACAGCTTTACATGTTCACCCCAAACTGTCCAAAGCGGACGAGCGGCGGAGTTGAAATCGCAGCTGGCCTTTTATTCCCTCCCTTCATCCTTTCGCTTCCTGAATCAAATACTTATTTCTCAGCAGTCAATTCGTGACCTAATTCATGCCTCCTCGTCGCGCTCCTTCTCAAGGGTCTGTTGCGCCTTCTCGAGCTCCCTCTCCAGGATTTGAGGATGATGATGTACAAATCTACGCATGTTGTGATTTTTATCTACTCACAATCCTTCTCAGGTGACTTTTTTTGATACCGTTGACGAGCTCCAACAACATGTATGTCCCAAATCCCCTCACTCATTAGATTGTGACAGAGAGGCTAACACAGCTTTTAGGGAATTAATGTGCAGGATATCCTGAAACTGAAGGCACTGTCCTCTCATCTATATTCCTGTGCTATTATCTTACGCACATTTGGCAGTCCGCAGCTATACACACAATTTCTGGCGTAAACATGACCACTCGTCGTCAAATGCTGAAGATTAAGGTTCAATTCGGCTTCTTCTTAGTATTCTCATGGACTCAGCTTAACAGGGAATGTCCGAGGCTAAAATCGAGAAGATAAAGGTATTTAACATTGATTTTGACGCATATATCCACAAAAATGACTTATACCTCTACACAGGAAGCAGCTCACAAGATTCTCGTATGATTAATTGGTGCCCGAATCTTGAGTGTTACTGAATCCTCTCAGGGTTCATCATTCGCAACTGGAGTAGAAGTCCAAGATAGAAGGAAAAGAGTAGCGCTGATCAGTACTGGAAGCAAAGTTGTCGATGGAATCCTTGGAGGTACTCTCATCATTCTACAGACCTTGGTAACAGGAGTTCATTATTTCCAGGGGGTATCATGTCACAATCAATTACTGAAGGTGGAAAAATGCCTCGTACCTTGTGGTCGTTCTGAAGTCCTATCCTGTAGTTTACGGCGAATTTCGGACAGGCAAAACTCAACTTGCCCATACGATGACCGTTGTGGCCCAACTTCCTCCGGAATTAGGTGGGGCTGCGGGGAAGGTATGTTACTTCGAATATCGTATATCATCATAGTAACATATTGCAGGTCGCGTATATAGATACTGAAGGCAGGTCAAGCTATCAGCTGTTCTTTGCCTTTTATGAATAGAGGTCTAGGCACATTTCGTCCAGATCGTATACGATCTATAGCTGATCGCTTTGGAGTTGATGGCAACATGGCACTAGAAAATATCCTTTATGGTAATTGTAGCGCAAGTTCGCCACAAGTCAGGCCTTTAACGTGTCATTAACAGCCCGGGCGTTCAATAGCGAGCACCAAGCACGTTTTTTGCGTCTGAAGCACCAGATATATCTGACGTGTCATAGATGGAACTCATTAACGAATGTTCTATGCGCTTCGCTGAGGACAAGGATTTTAAACTTCTTGTGTGGTGGCATATCCTTCGATGCATGGCCTTTACTCACATGCGGCGATTGAAAGATCATTGATAGCATCATGGCATTATTTCGCGTCGATTATTCAGGGAGAGGAGAATTGAGTGAACGTCAGCAAAAGGTCAATTATTCTTTGCTCTAGTATTTCGTTCTCTCATAGTTTCACGTAGCTTGCGCAGGTGTGCCTTCAAGAAGCTTTAATTGGCTGTGTTTACTTAATAATCGGCATATAGATGCTCTCAAAGCTCACTAAACTGTCAGAAGAATACAATGTCTGTGGTTGTTGTACCTTATGCCAAGTTTCTACACTGAAGTTACACCTTAGATCGCAATTCTTCTTACAAATCAGGTCCAATGTCTGCTTGAATTCCTAAATGTCTCATCCGCATACTGACATCCATCATCGCATATTTCCAGCTGACCCTGGTGCAACAATGACTTTCGTCGCAGGTGGTGCCCTCAAACCTATTGGTGGACATATTCTATCACACGCATCGGCCACTAGAATTTTCCTTCGAAAGGGTATCAGCCCATAGCTTGAAGTATATCTACTCTATTGACCGTGTCTTACAGGTCGTGCAGAGGAACGTGTGGCAAAGCTGGTCGACAGCCCAGATCGTCCCGAAAGTGAAGCGTCATACAAGTTGGACGAAGGTGGCTGGGCCGACGTTTGAATCCGGATACTACTCTGACTCACGCTGCTGTTATTTTTTGGCACTCTACATACGTGGTTCTATTGTTCTGCTCCTGTCACGCTTTCATGTAACTGCTTTCATGTATTCCAGAGTTGTTCCGCTCTCAAGATGTCAGACCTGCTCATGTATCTTTCTTCTCTCCTGTTCATGACCAAACATCAGGTTGAATCTTGATCCAAAATTTCGTGTATGTGGTTCTGAAGACAGCGAGCTGCCTCTTTACATGGTAAAAATCAGGAAACGGTAAGTGCGTAAATGTCCACTAATATGCAAATCGCCACATGTACTAGTCACGCAAAACAAAAGAAACTGGCCAACGTGAGGATCGAACCCAAGACCTACACATCTGGAGAGGGTTCATTACTAATCCATCGTCTCTTTCACAATACTGTCATCTGGCGGGGTTGTGCAACCGATCCCTCTTTGTGCAACTTGCCTTCCACAGCTCCATCCGTTCACTTACTTTTGCTAAAAAAAATCGCAAACATACATAGATACTATGTCTATAGGATGCTGTAGGTATTCTAATAGATTATCATCTTGTTGAGCTTGAATACTAAGAGTATGGAAAAAGGCTCTTTTCGAGACCCACTCACCTTCGGTGAAATACTTCTTGATATCTTATAGCCCCTTTTATTTCCAAACATTGTTTTGCATATATCATACAATTTAAATATATTTTTCCAAGGCTTCACATGTCCTGCAAGGCCTTCAAGTTGAGGAATCTTTGTAGGAGCGTGACATTCCCATTGAGGTTGAAGCTCCACAAGCAGCTTTGGCGGCAATGCCAGATTTGGCAGTTCACTAAAAAAAGTGTCCACCATCCTTGCAGAATGACACACATGGCAAGATATTGTACCTCTCTCGGCAATGAACAAGAGCAATGCATTCAAAGAGCTCTTACAGACTTAAATAATGGAGTCTTCAAAACTGTGGCTGATGCTGCAAAACACTACAGGCTTCAAAAGAGTACACTTTGGCGTTGACACAAAGGTGTAACAAAACCAAAAGGTAAAGCCCACAGAAATCAAATGCTCCTTACACCTGCACAAGAAGGGGCCCTCACTGACTGGATAAAATATCTTGGTGTCATGGGCCAACCTGTCAGCTGTAAAACCCTCTGTCCAAAGGTCGAAGCTGTGCTTTCAAACTCTCAAAAGTGTCCTGTATCAAGATCATGAATATGCAGATTCCTCAAACAACATCCTGACATCAAACTAAGTTGTGTTAGTGGCCTAGACCCAAAACAAGCACAAGCTTTCAATTATGCAACTGTTCATAAGTATTTTGAGCAGTTACAAGACCATATGAAGAAGCACAACATACCATGGGAAAACATGTACAACATGAATGAAAAGGGGATTCAGATTGGAGGTAGCCGAAGAGGAAAAGCTGTAAAGTTCCTCTTCGACATGGTGGACAAGTCTCAATATCAACTGAAAAGTGATAATCTTCAGCTTGTCACAGTCATCAAGGTTGTATGCACTGATAAGCCTGCCATTGAATCTTGCCAGCATGATATTTTATCCTGACACATCAATCCAACAACTTTCAGTGACACCAACACCTCTTTGATGCACACAATCTGCAACACTAGCCCTTGTCCACACTTCCTCAACATCAGCCACCATGCAATTACCATCCCTTGCAAAACAGTGCCACGACCTGGAAGCTCAAATAACTGCTTTAGAGGCTGAGTTGCAATACAGTAGAGAAGTTCAACAGTCAGTTGAGCTTCACATTCAGTTCTCTGCATGCGAAAACACTGTACTCCATATGCAGATCAATTCCCATGCAGACAGGTCAAAACAAGGATGTCAGATTAACACATCTTCAAGAATTATGACATCGGATGAAGGGCTTGAGGCAGTAAGAAGAGAACAGGCTACAACATTGTCACTTTGAGGTGTCCAATACACCCCTTGCACACTCTTTTTTCCCCAAAACCCCCTTTTCTGCCCATTTGGCTCCAGTACATTGTCCTATCAAGTATGTTCATAGTTTTTACTTGATAATACATTCATTTGCTCATCCCAACTTAGCACTCAAGAGTTGAAAACTTGAACCCTCATACAGATGCCATGAGTGGAGTCTTGATTCAAGTTGTGAACAATGCATGATTGTTGGTTGCACACCTAGGCAACTTTGGTATGTCATGCTCAGCCATTGGCCGACAACCTATGTCTTGAGTCTATTTGCAAAATAAAAATCCAGAGTTATAGAGAAGACCAATTACTAGTGATTTGTCAAGTACAAAGGTCAGAGATGCACAGGACCGACCTACAGAAAGTAAATGGTAAAATGGTTGCATAACCCGGCAGATGACAGTAAGGGGGAGTTGAAAAGAAAACCAAGACCGGAACTCATGGAACATGTTCGTTCAAAGATAAGCCGCTGAACGCCTCATCACGTGCGTGACGCGATTAAATTGGCGCGTCGATCATGTGATGAACGCGCTTAAGCCTTTATTTCCAAACATTGCCAAACCCAAGTTTCAACGAATGTGTTCAGTGCGGAATTCAACAGTGCCACTCGTTCATTCCTGCGACAATGACCGTTACGCTTAAGCTTTCAGATGTGCCAACCAACGCACAGACCAGGCGGGCCCTTGCAGATCTTTCTCTTTCTGTGGCAAAAAACAAGAGAATTGTCGTGATTACTGGAGCTGGGATCTCGTGTTCCTGTGGGATTCCTGTAGGCAACTAAGACATTCTCACGTTGAAACAATTTCCTCAACATTACATACCTTACAGGACTTTCGCTCCTCGGATGGTCTCTACAATCTAGTCAAGCAGCAATACCCAGATGTTGTCTTGAAAGGGCGTGACCTATTCGACGCGTCTCTATTCCGGGATGGGACATCTACGAGTGTCTTTTACACATTCATCTCAAAGCTCAAACAATCCATTGATGAGGCTACGCCTTCACCTACGCATCGCTTTATCAAGACCCTCGACACGAAGAAGAAGCTCCTTCGATCTTACACCCAGAACATTGACGGCTTGGAGGAACGTGTTGGCCTCATGGGAAGCTCGAGTTCGAATGCTAAAACTAACGGAAAGGGAAAAACGAAGATACGAACGAAAGAAGTGAGAAACGTGCAGCTGCATGGTGATATCCACAGCGTTCGGTGCATGTCCTGTTCTGCCGAATATCCCTGCACGAGCGACCATCTCGCTATGTTTCTGCAGGGGATTGCTCCTGATTGTCCTGAATGCGCGTCGCGTCGTAAGCTCGTTACATACTTTCCTGTTGAGAGATAGCTGAAGAGCCATCCCTAGTCGAGGCTCGCGTCGCCCGTTCTGCTCGAGCTATTCGCGTCGGCACCCTCCGACCTGCTATCGTATTGTATGATGAGACTCATCCGCTCGGCGACGACATTGGTGCTATTCAGTCTGCCGATGTGACGCGCAAACCGGACTTGTTGATCATCATGGGCACATCTCTCAAGGTCCACGGACTTCGAAAGATGGTCAAAGAATTCGCGAAGACTGTTCACGCTGTCGGGTCCTCTGCTTCCTCCAATGTGAAACCATGGCAAGGAAAGGTCATTTTTGTGAACAAAACACCGCCTGCGACTGAGTGGAATGATATCATTGATTATCATGTCGAGGGTGATACTGATAGCTGGGTCGATAAGGTGATAGAAGATTGGAAGAAAATGAGGCCTGCAGATTGGGAGGCGCAGCAGACTCTAGTGTCAGTTGATGGGAACATCAGTATGAGCGCAGGATTTAAGGCTGTTAAAGATGTTGCGACGCCAAAAGGCAAGGGCAAAGGCAAAGGCGAGTACACGTTTTGGCTTGTACCACTGGTGGCTGACAAAACCTCGAACAGTTTCCAAGAAGTTTGACGATGAGGAAAATCTCCCTCCAGACTTTGCCGATATGGTTCTCAGCACGCCTGACGCGGTCGCTGCGCGGAAAAACAAGACTGTCGTGTTGCCTCCAGACTTTGCAGACATGGACCTCAGCACGCCCGATGCCATCGCTGCACGCAAAACGAGAGCTGCTGCTGCTCCGTCTCTATCTCCAAGCAAAAGAGGACAAAGTAAATCTCATTATAGTGATCTCGAATCGAGCCCCTCAAAACGACGAGTGTCGCCACTTAAGAACCAGCTGAGAGCCGATGAAAGGAAGGTGTTATTCACGGAGAGCACAAACAATGGTGTAATGGATGAGAATGACTGCTTTGATCTCTCAATAGAGAACGAAATTGGAAAGACGAAAACACGGGCGACGAAACCGACGACGAAGCTAACGAAAAGATTGACACGAAGCGCTTCAGTTGGTCAAGTTTCCAATGAACGAACGCGTACGAGTAGGTCACGCGCACGGTGATACCTTGTTCTACTTGTTGGCTTTTGGGTGTGCAATGCGAGATAGTACTCATGATACCAGCAATTGATACCAAATAGACTGCAACGTGTTTGTACTTATGTGTAAATTATAAATATGATATTGCTCAACAAAATGGACAACCCAAGAAAAGTAGTACAAGAGAAGGGGCTTGACCCCAAAAACGCAACGTTCAATCTGTGATGAGCTCAGATACACTCCAGTCTTCAAAGCTTCCGTCTGGTAGGTAGCGTCGGATGACTAAGGGTATTTTGCGCTGGGATAGCTCTTTTATGGCGATTTGGAGAGCGTCTGTTTCGCCGTCTAGTGGGACAAGAACGGGAGCATTCATGCTGCGTTGAATTTTGTTGGGGATCTACTGAAACATCAGAGAGGGAAAAAAACAATACCTGATCTGCAGTGCTCTTGTCCCCAGTATGCGTGCCCGCTCGTATTTTGTTAGGTAGGGTGTGGTCACTCTGACTTTATTCGGTTGTCGTTCCCCCGTCAAACCTGCACCTGCGGCGGACGTCTCTTCGGTATTCATCTCTTGATCTTGGTCTGCTCCATTGACGCCGTTTGGATGTGCACCGTCCTCGCCCGCGACGCCATTCTCACCCGCTGGTGCCTCTCCATCCTGAAGATCGTTCGCTAGAAGATCGTAGGTGTCGTCCTGAACGTTGTACAGTAGGCGTAAGATTGCCTGGGATCAAGACATGGGATAAAACAGTCCGATACTGACGAATGCATCCTCAGTGAATCTAACAAGCTTGAGATTGGCTTATTGTTCTCAGAGTAGGATTCAAAAACAGCATACCCCGGGGCATCATAGTCGTAGTCATCTCCTGCGCCACCGCCATAGCCGTCGTCAGACATAGCTGGAAATTAGAATAATTTTAAGAGGTTGGGAAGAGGAAGAGGATGTCGTCGGAGTTGGAACTTGTCCAAAAAGGGTACTGCACTTGCTTAATTTGTTCGATCACAAACTTGTGTCTTTCTTTCGGAACCGCTGGGCTATGCGTTCAGCGCTGGCTGTATACTTTCTGGGACGCTGTCTGGTCGCGCCTGTCACGAGCTGTCGATCTCATGCGCGGATTGAGAAGATCTGTGTCTGGTTATCTGCCTCGGACATGATACTGCTTCTTTTGGCGTGACAGAAAGCTAGCGGTGGAGGGGGCTGATCATCGCTCTTCGGACCGGACTGCGTCGGGCATCGTAAAACGTGGACGTACATCGATGATGGCGCGCCGTGTTCGTCTCGAATAAATAATTGTTTTTGTCCCCGAAAATATCCAGATACGCCGGGCGCCCATCTCCTCTTGAACCACTACCACCACATCACTCTACTCCATGCCCTCCAAGCCTACCCTCCGCATGCGCACCTGGGGCACTCGCTTCGACACCCTCCCAACCTCTCCGCCCCTTTCTCCCCCTGCTGCAGAACCTGCAGCCACAGACGCGCCCGAGCCACCCGCCACCGACCCGGTCCCCAAAAAGAAGGATGAAAAAATGCCTCATGACGCCAGCGTCTTTGTCGGAAGGTAGCATGCCGCCTTTGAGATGTCCCTGCTCACTCAACTGATCCCATTTAGCCTTCCATCTAACATCGATCAACAGGAGCTTACCCGTCTCCTCTCCGAGCATCTTTCTGAACATACCGAAGTGAAAAACATCAAAGTTGTTCGTGACTCCAAAGGTGGCGTTTGTGCCTTTGTTCAATGCGAGGTCCATTTCTTGTTTCAGTCCCAGAAAAGTTCTCTCACGCCAGCCCAAAACAGGATGCAGCATCAGCCGCTTCGCTGATCAACACACTCCATTCTAATACCCCAAAGCAGTTTTTAGGACGTTCTCTGCGCTACGAACCTGCGAGGGCGTTCAGAACTCTCTTGATTTCTTACCGGTTTGTTATTCTTTCCTTTTTTAAAACCTCTGGTTCATAGTTTCCATCTAGCACTCCTATGCAAAATAGTCTGGATGCCAGCTCTAAACCACAAGCCGTTGAATTAAACCTTCCAACCGCCATGAGAATTTGGCGGTCCAGAAATCCAAGGTAGGTCAATTTCTGTTCAACCCTTTTTTTAGTCTAAAGCTTGTCGAGATTCTATTCACTCTTGTACAATAACGATGCAGTCGAAGCTGAGAACAATGCTCGTAACGATCTCGCCGACACCTCTGATAAACCCAGCCTATTCCTTGAGCCGGTCGTATTTGATGCTGAGGTATGTTTGTGAGCCATCTCAATGAGCAACTTTAAGGACATTCTTTCGAGTCTATCAATACGATTGCCTCTTATTTTGGTCCCTTGGAGAATTTCAATCGTCTTCAGCTGACTAAAAACGTCACTGGTCAGTCTTCCACCGAATTTCATTTCATATTTGCGAATTTTGACGCAACGTAGAACCCGGATCCAACGACGTCATCGAGGATTGGAAGCTTTACCCGACCCCACATGATGCGCCTCGTTCCCCAAAGATGGACACATCTTGTTGGGAAATTAAATGGGAGCATCGTGATGATTGTGTCAGCGCTCTGATGGTAAATCATAAATTTCGAGATAACGATGCTTCCCCATCTAATTTTCATCAGACCCTTCGACGTGTTCCTCATCTTACAGTAACATGGGCCCATCAGCCTCCTCCATCTCTTTCGGAGAATCGTTCCCCTTACATGGCCCTTCCCAATGCCAATCTCGCACAGTATCCGCTCCACGTACAGGATCAATTGCAACTCGCCCGAGGGCGCCCCACGTCTTTGACAGACCCATTTGGCTTTTCGCGCCGCCTAATCAAAGCCAGAGGACCCTCAAGGTCGACATCTGAGCGCGGCACAGCCAGTGACACAGGCAGTGAAATCGATGTGGCGTATTCTGATGATTCGCTTACTGACGCCACACCGGTCCGTTGGTCTGACATGGATTTCCCACCCCTTGAGAATACGAAACGCTTGATAAAAGCTGGTTCCGGTGTCTGGAACGAGCGTCAGCCAGAGAATAGACGTAATCGGTACGTTCTTCTATAGATGACCGCCCAGAGATAACATTGTTCAATTCAACTTCCCAGGTCCGCATCTTTGACGCTTTCTAAGAAAGACACAGGATCATACTCTGTGTCTTGTCTTGACCTTCAAGACGACAAAGAGAGTCGAGTTCGAGGTCAGGAACTGGACATCCCATCCACTCCTGGTCTAGGACGGTCTCCTCTCACTCCCAAAACACCTGGTTTTCCTCTCACTCCGACAACGACTTATAATGCTCTACAAAGCATGTCTCCGAAAGATGGTGAAGGTAGAAATAACGGGTACTTTGGTGACGCTGCTAGTCGTGACCGTGATATTGATCCCACAACCTTGTTCGTCGGAGGATTGGAGACTTTTGGCCCGGGCGCTTGGGATGAAGAAAAAGTCACAAAATTCTTTGCGCGTTTCGGAGGTTTGGAGGAAGTCAAGATAGTTCGACCTCGTGGGTTCCACTTTGCCCTATGAAATATCCTGATTACTTGAACTGCCGCATATTTTAGTCAACTCTCATGCAGCGTTCGCATTTGTCAAGTTCAATAATACTGAAGCTCCTGCCCGTGCCGTCTTTGAAGAAGTGCGTCATGCTGTTGCAAGATAATCCTTTGAGTCATCTGACGTGTTTCCTCAGCACAACCGTGTATATGAAGGTCGCGCGATGCGAGTCCAGCTGCGAGACTGTAACCCACCGCGAGGTTCCTGGCGACACAATCGAGGGCGTGGATATGTACAACAAAAACTCGGCCCGCATCGCCGCGCCCCAGAAGATCAAGCTGATAGGACAAGCTCCCAGGACAGCCGCCTTCACGACGGTCAAAACCAAGCACCTCAATCCTCCCAAGAGGACAAAACTGTTGCTGAAACAGAGTTTTCCGAGACAGAGCCTCCCGTATACACAGAGATAGCCGCTTCTAAAGTTTCTGGGGAAGCCACAGAAGGTGATGAGGTCGCAGCCGTTCCTTCAAGCGAGGCCACCACATCGTCTTCAAACGGAAGCATGCCATTCACAACCATTAGTACGCAGCCGTCTGAGAACTACCGGGAATGGTACGACGAGCCTCTGTCGACCACTCCCTCCCTGTCAACGTCAACTAATCCCCCGGTATCTATGCCCACTTCTACCCCGGGAATGCCGTATCCGGTTCCTGGCACATATTTCACTCCAACGCCTTGGATCCAACCTTACGGGCAGCCAATGCAATTCCATATGCCTTACGTTGGTTTCCCTGGATACTCTTTCCCTAATCAGTCCCAGATGCCCCCGCAGTTCCAGCGGCCTCCCGGTTCAGATGGTAACGCTGCATCGGTGCCTGGCACTTGGTCACCCATGGGAATGTATGGCGTAGGTGTCAACACCCACTCAATGTTTGCTCATCTCCGGCTGACGTTGTAGTCCTTCATACCATACCAGGCTCCTCCCACAAGGACTCCGACGGTAGATCCGACTCCGTCTCAGCCAAATTTGAACAACAAAGCGCCACTTTATCCTACCGGCTTCATTCAGAACGAGCAAGGGACACTCATCGCCGTTTATCAACCCGAGGCGCTTGATCAGTATATGGCAGGCGCTCCGATAGTGCCACCACCGCAATATCCGGCCCAGAATCTGCCTAATTGGATCCCGCACTCTCAGCCTGCTAGGTACCCGCCTCCAGGCCCACCCACGACCACCGCGATGCCTGCCCGTCCGCTCCCATCTAATAGCATGGCTTGGATTCCAAATCAAGGCTTCGCGTCCCAGCAGCAAGCTCACTCAACTCCACATATCCAGCAGACGCCTCATCTCAATAGCGCACCTGGGGGGGCGCGCGGAGGGTACCCTGAAAGTGGGGGACAGACAGGTGGTCCTTCCTTCAGACGCCACCCTGGGCGGAGAGACCAAGGGGGCCCTCACAATAATCATACAAGAAACTCTCAGCCGCGCTCCTTCCAGAATCGCAATGCCAGAGGGAATATGCCTATGAACGGTGGCTATCATGGCGGCGATACTCAGTCTGGCCTTCGGAATTCACACCTCACCGGGACTGAGTGGAGCCCGTGGGGAGCTACCGCTCCCCGTTGATTATTCCTTGGCAATATACTTCGACCTACAGACTTCTACCTTAAACACTCCATTCCAATTCCAATTTCTGGACATTTCAACCATTCCACTACAATCATAAAAACCAGTCCTGAAACTATTTCATTCCATCTTTCGCGCTTTCATGTCATGTTATTTCATCGGAGTACAAACTGTGTCTTCCGCCGCATTGCATTCAAGTACCTCCTGTCGTATCCTATCCCTCGCCCACCCTAATTTATCCCCTGTTAACCACATACCGTTTCATCCTTTCTCTCTTTGTTTTCAAATTTTCGTCGTTTCGTTCCCGTCTCGCTGTCTTGCTAGTTTTTGGCACGATAGGTCAATTTCACTTGGACTTTTTCTACGTCTTTTTCCTACATATCCAGGCACACGTCCATCTGACGTCTAGATTTCACAACCATTCTCCACGTACTAGTAGTCAGAATGTTATGGGTGTCAAATCATAATACAAGTTTTCCAGAGTACACCTTATCAATTGCTTGGAGCCATCGTTCCAAACGTTTCCAAAATATCACAATCGTGACGCCGTGGATAAATGATCAGACGGACGAAAGCCTGGTAAGGTCCCAGTTATCCTATACTCGCTTCGGAATTTTTAGAAGGACAAGGGGCATGATGCAATCTTCGACTTCAGGGGGGTTCGGGTAAAAGGGGGAAATCAATCTTGAGTTCTACTAAACTGAAGTGGTATATGGCTATAGACGTTTGTGAACAAGAGTTCAAGTCTTCGTGTAATTGTTCGAGAATAGTAGGTATTGCGGCAGAGGTCTCTGTATTGTGCAAGACACCAGATTCTTTCTACAGGTTCATCAACTGGTGTTCAATATTCAAGGGCGAAGAAGGTTTTCGATTTATGCGCTCATAACAGCAGCCTCCTCTGTTACTCGTCCATTTGTGTTCACGTTTCAAGTAGATCTCAGGAGTGAAAAAGACTGGCAAAGGAATAGATCAGGATGTGGGAGACAATTACGGTCAACAACATGTTGTATCAACTACCAATTTGGCGCTACAACAAACTGTATGTTCTCATGACCATCCTGAATATCATGCCAGATCTTCCAGAGGCGCACTGTAGATTTCAATCTTTGGTGCTCATACTTGTCGTTTCTAGCTCCATGTTGATTGAGAGTCGGTGCATCCTATAGTGACAATTAGCCATGATGATTGATTGAGATTACAATTGATGGGCTGAATTGAACAATTACCTCAATCCAATGATCAAGGATTCCCTTGTCATCACCCAGCTTATATATGACAAGCTGGTCTACATCGATTAGGCTGGAATCTGGCGTTATGTTCGGCAGACACTCTGTTGGGAGGAAAATGCACTTTCCCGCCCATCTGATGCTGCAGCAAAAGTCCAGCCCTCCACAAGTGAAAAGAATCTCACGTAAGTTACAATCGTTGGATCGATCACACCACCTATTGGATCTTCTTTCTTTCTTGCCTTCATCTTGTTCACACCTTATTCCTATCTCTTTCTGCCGCTAACTTCTCAGGAATGTTTCGTTCTCGCAAAACGCTAACGCCGGTCGTGATATCTCTATTATTCTCTCCCGCTTCTGTACAGGGCATGGTCCTGCTCGGCGTGCCACTGTGCAACGGACACGCAGAACTATCCTATTCATCGCCCACCCTAGTTTGTTCCCTGTTATCCACATACCGTTTCATCTTTTCTCTCTTTGTTTTCAAACTTTCGTCGTTTCTTTCCCGTTCCGCTATCTCGCTCGTTTTTGGCATAGATGGATTTCACTTGTGCTTTTTTCCCTACATATCTAAGGCACACGTCCATCTGACGTCTAGATTTCACAACCATTCTCCACGTAGTAGTAGTCAGAATGTTATGGGTGTCAAATCATCATACAGGTTTTCCAGAGTATACCTCATCAATTGCTTGAAGCCATCGTCCTATACGTTCCCAGAATACTTTTTGTTGTGATGTTCCCCTCCAGCATGGAACAAAGGACATGTGAGTTGCCTCTTCTCTCCGACTAACATACCAGACGCCCGCTTCTGGCTTCTCCTGATATCCTATGGACGTCTCATGTACACATCTGGTCATACTGACAATAAAATCAGCTTATGTTCAAAACCCCGAGGGTGAGACATACTTGCAAGCCAGAGGATGCCATTGCGAAAACACAGGTACTACGCCGTCGTTCGCTCGATATTCTACGTTTATATCGTCAGAGATAATTAAACCTTCCTCGACATGAGCGGGCGTAGATAAAGATCGTGGTGACGTGAAAGGTTGTTCAATAAATGACGGGATAGGTTTTAATGAGGTGAAATCAAAAGTTGTCATTGCCCAGGACGTGAGGTATAGGGGTATTGTGAAAAACGTCATTACGGTTGCGGAACCGAAGTCACACGTAGGTCTTGATGTCTGCTAAAGTGTCAAAGCCGCGTTGAGAAACTTCGTGAGAAGCTGACGATGCTGGAAACGTGACTTCGGTAGTAAGTTCTAGGATGAATGCTTCCTTCCGCGTGAGACTCCCTCTCGTCAGCAGCTTCGAAAGTCACATCAAACGGTGTGGCGTCGCGGCTCTCGGCCCAGTCACTACTCCACAAATGCCGAAGCCAGTCAACAAAAGGCAACTCTTTGTAAGACAGTGACCGGCACTCTGCGTGAAGGTCAAGTATCCGAGGCAAAATTGGTGAGAAATAGGTCACAAGGTGGACAAATTTTGCGATGAGCGAGCCGACTGAGAGAGGCCGCACTGCTGGAGCTGCGTCTGTCCGTTCTCCAAGGGTATATACAAGTTGTGTTCCTCTAAATGGAGACGAGACTGGATTGGTATTGGGTCATTGATATTCACTGGCCTGCTAGAAAGGGACGTCACAAACTTACTCGCATAGACCGATAAAATCATGTCAGGGTGATCATCTGGCGTGAAATATCTCTTCTTCAACAAAAATTGAAGCTTTAGAATTGTGGATCCTCCCTACGGATTCAAAGGAGAAACGCTGGGTTGAAGAAGGACGTGAAGAAGGAAAACTCACGATGGAATGTCCAAGGAAGTGTAAGGGATGTTGATGAGACCACTGAGGGTACAGCGCCGTAGTATTGGTACGCCCATGTCGCGAGTGACCATGTATCTTACCATGTTCTTTCCCGTAGTCAACGGTACCTCCACGTATTGCATAGTATAGTTCGCAGGCTCGGTCATGAAGTGAACTGACAGGTCCGACACTAAAAATCATATGTGAAGAAGAAAAATAAGACGAAGATTGTGTTCAAACCTCGCAAAAAAGACCCTGCGAGGTTTATCACAACCCTGATTGAGAAAACGTTCAAAACCACCCCACAAGGCAGTGCCTGCGCCACCTAGAAAGCCATCGACAATAACCAAGGGGACAGACCGAGATTGACATCGAAGGGATGCCCCTTGCTCGTTGTCAAGCATAGGGGAGAGAAGAAAGCTAGATGTCATACGTCACCAACGAGGACCTGATCATCGGCCATGATCGAGTGACCTGCCATTTTTGATTCCCTATTTCCGGTGCCGTCAACGAAGGCTTCCGACTTTATCTGGACAGTTTATAGCACCAGGATGAGACAAAGAAGTGAGGGCAAGGAATGGTATTTAAAAACCAGACAAAATCGATAAGATACACATTCAGTAAAACCATCATCTCTGCTCTGGCCGGGGTTCTGTTAATCAAAATGAGCGTTACAAAGATTTGAGGTTTGACTAGACTCACGACTCCACTGTACACTCAAAATCAAATTATCATAACCCATTCCGTGGACCTTATCCATCGCCTTTTGCGCCGCTGCCCTATCTTCGAAACTAACAAACGCAAAGCCCTTTCCTGCACCAGTTTCACGATCGCGACCAATGAAAACTCTCGTAACACGGCCGAATCGGCCGAACAGATCACGGAGGTCCTGTTCGTGGGTGTCCTCTGAGATGTTAGTGACACGGAGGGTGGGAAGTTCATCGCGGGTGCTGCCAGGACCAGCAGTGCGCGCACCACCAGGCCCACGCATCGATGGTGGAACATACTTCCCACCTGATGATGCAGCTGGAGCTGCAGGCTCGTGAGAGTCGTCGTCGCCACCATTTTCTAAGATCCATGTCAGGCTAAAGTCCGTATAATCGTGGGACGGATACTTGCCATTGCCCTCTAATCCAGCAAGGGTATCCTTGTAAGGACATTTGGCAGTGAAATGCTCGCCCTTGCATAGTCGACAGACGACTTTGCCTGCACCGGCCCTGGTGAGTTGTGCTTTAACGTTTTCTTCGGGTGCAGGTTCGCTTTCACCGGCCTAGATATCAATTGAGATTTAAACTCGGTACGAAATCCGTCTTGAGGTAGGCTCACGCACTTTGTTGCCTGCACTGAGTTTCAAAGAAACGTTTTCGCCCACTGTCGTTGTAGCACGATCCGGACCAGGCTTGTTTCCCTTTTCCGCACCAAACTTTGTCCACTTCTGTCGTTCCGCCACAGCATGTTCGACAATCGATTTTTGAAGTGTGCGCTTAATTCGGCGTGTGATCTACAAACGAGAATGAGCCACCGCGGAAACTGACAACCTGATCAGCAGCACGAACTTTGACCTTCTTCCCTTCGTCATTTATCGTGTACTCGATAACTGTTCGAATACCATTTTCATCGACGAGATCTTCGTTTTTGCTGTCTGTGCATCAGGTTAGGACCATCTGAGTTTCGGTGTTTGACCAAGCTAACCAAGTTCATCAACATCGTCCGCCCACGAGGTTTTTGGTGTTCTGACCATGCGTGTAAAATAAGCATTACATGTAGCTAAGTTGGAGCTACGTACGTTGAGGCCATCGGGGTCAATAATATTTTTCTTCAGGCGTTGTCGAGTTACGTCAAGAAGGTTTTTTGTGAGTAGCTTTGGTACTATTTGACTGGACACTTCGAGTCAAACAAAGATTAATGAGTTATTTTGTGACAAGTCAAATAGCTTTTGTGTTCATCGGTATGTATACAAGGAATGTACAAGACACGACATAGCGGCAATGATAGAAATAAAAGGAATATACAGCGAGGCAAAGTACGTATCGTGAAGTGGACGTCATAGAGATTTTGAGCGGACCGCAGTAGTAGGTAACTCCGTCGGCAAGGTGGCATGATGCTTTTAAGCATGCTCAGTCAACCCATGATGCAAAGTTGAAAAAATTACTTACGACATAATTTCGTGTCGCAGACAAGCATAATCATGTGGGCATTCTCTGGTATCCAGGAAAAGAATTACGGGAGATAGGTACAGTTAATGTTCACGGGCATGAGGACACGTCGTACACACATTTTACATCTGCACATTCGATTGTCAGCAAGCAGATAGAGCAACAGCAATAAATAAGCCGTTGCGGAGGAGGCACATGCCATCATCGGAGGTCATCGGTTGTCACCAGTCAGCCACGACAGTTGAACACTCCCAACTCCGGCAATATGCACTCTAGCACGTAAACGGCAGACCTATTGGAAAAACAAGTCAGCTGGGGGTGGTAAGACAATTTATATTTAACCCTTACAGTGTCTGCCACTTCTGCAAGCCGGAAATGAACGTGCAGGTCGCCGTTTGGCATTCGTACGATCTGACTGACTTCACCAAAGCTCTGGAAAAGTCGTAGGAAGGACTTGATACTTTGTACAACTATTTGTCAATAGTACTCACCTCGCACCACTGTTTGACGCCCTCGAATTTACGAAACTCAGTCGGACCGACACCCCGGACCACTAGCTTCTTTTTCTTCTTGTAACGAGCACTCAGGGCTGCAAGGCCGACGCGAGGCAAAGATGCTCCAGAAGAATAGGCTACATGAGGCTGTGTGGGGTCAGGCTGGAGAACAGGTGGTTTTAGAGGGTGACGCGTGTCTTCATCTTTGTCCTCCAGAGGGCCAACACTTGAATTTGCCAATTTTGAGGTAGGCTTTTGAGCAAGTGATATTCGTGTCGACTGTGAACGTTGAGTGGTGATGTTTGCACCGTCGAAGGCGCCTGTGAGATCGTTATTGTGACCGTCAGAAGATCCCGTTTTCTTCAAGGAGAGAGAACCAGACGAGAAGATCGCTGATGCAGAAGCAAAGACTCCTCCGCTAGATTTGGTTCTGTAGCGGATCGAGTCGATAAAATTCAATCTCGACGGCGTCATTGGAAGATCACTTTCAGTCGTTGGAGTCCCAGATATATATGTATCGCCAGAAGAAATACTGGGGCGTGACGGTGTGTAGGCTGTATCAGATGGTACGGAAGCTTGGGAAGCAGATGCGGAGGCAAAATGACCAAGTATACTGGGGCGATTTTTGGCCGTGGTAGAGGTGATGTCAGTGGCTACATCGCTGCTTCCAGAACCAGAAAAAACAAAGCCGCCGAGACTATGGGATCTACTGTGTTGTTGATGTGTACTTCTACCCTTGACCACGTTCGAATCCATACTGTGTCGGGGATCGCGTGGAAGAAAAGAAAGTTTAGAGGAACGTGGAGAGCTATCTGAAAGGCATGGGGGCGCAGGAGAGGCTGAACGAAAAGGGTTAAAGCTGCAGAAGGAGGCAGGGTTGTGGAGAAGTCTTGGCGTGCGCTTCAAACGTGTCGTGGAGGGCGTGGAAAAAAGCTGGAAGAAATTAAATGAATGAAAAAAAAAGAGCCGAATAGAGACGCACATCTGGGGCGTGAGGCGTTGTAGGAATATCGTCGTCGTCAACAATGTCATAATTGTCCAAAGTCACAATGTCCGTTTTGGAAGGATTGGGAACACCTAGAGCTGCAGGGTACGCGAGATGGCTCGTGTTCTGAGAAGTGGTTGGACAACTTTTGCCGGGAGAAGGTTTTTGCTGCTCTTGGATCCACTTATCGAGCAGACTTGAACGTCTCCGGCGGGGCTGAAGAAAAATTATGGGGCGGGCGTTGAAGGGGTCTTCCTCTGGAGTTGTGTATGGGATGTCATCCATGGCTTGAAAGAAAGAATTAGCAAACGATCGATGAAGAAAGCGGAGATGACGGACTTGTCATGTGGCACGCGGCGGAGGGTTGTCGTGGAGTGTCGTAAGGATTTGTGGGGCGTGATAGTCAGGGAGGTGGCATGAATGTGGTTGAGGAGAAAGAAGGGATTTGGAGTTGAATGGAAGTGAACGAGGCATGATTGAACCTTATCAGTCCTAGTCCATTATCTTGTCTACTATCCCCGCGAACAGCCGAGCAGATGCCGTCGTTCTATATTTTTCCAAAATCTCACCCTGTCCCTCATCCAGCAGCGTCACCAGCTCCGTGTCCACGGGCAGCCTTCCCAGAAACTGCATCCCTTCTCTCCGTGCCATCTCCTCTCCCCCTCCCCTCGAGAACACATTGCTCACTTCTCCACAACATGGACACACGTACCCGCTCATGTTCTCGATCAGTCCCAGGACGGGCAGATTGACCGCCCGAGTGAATGACAAACACTTCATCGCGTCCATCAGCGCGACCGCTTGCGGCGTCGTAACAATGACCGCCGATAACCGGTCGTGGACTGGTGCCATGTGTTCGAGCAGAGAAAGATGCTCGTCCGATGTACCTGAACTCAAATAAATGAATACAACGGGCCAGTGTGTTTGCAAAAGAACGGCAACCTGGAGGTGTATCAATGACCAAGTAATCCAAATCTCCCCACCGCACGTCGCTCAAAAACTGCCTGATCATTCCATTTTTCTTCGGGCCTCGCCATACCACAGAGTCATTTTTGTTCTTGAGCAGAAAGCCGACGCTCATACATGCAAATCTTGCTTCCGGTCCGTCAGCATACACCGGCACCCAACCATCGCTACTTTGATGCACTCCGTGGCCGTCAAGGCCAAGCATCCGTGGTATCGAGGGACCTGTGAGATCGACGTCGAGAATCCCGACTTTAGCTTCTGGCGAAGAAGCATGGAGATTGAGCGCCAATTGTGTCGAGACCGACGATTTGCCAACACCTCCTTTACCAGATAGAACAATTATTATCCGTTTGACGGATTTCAATCGTCGTGATACTGGAGTGTCTAGGGGATCCATGAGCGGGAGACTGGAAGACCGATCTTAAGCGATCACGTGAATGCAGATTGCAATCGTGCCCATTGACACAATATGCCACCAAGTGGCACCAACTCGTTGGCCAATCCTATCTGGCTCACTATATAGTCCACTTATTGTCAGTCATGCGAGCATCTATCGATACCATTGGTCTTGCAGCCACCGTCCTCGATGCAATCCAGTATGATTCAAACAGAAACTCGTCGGCCGACACGTGACTTGACACCGCAAGATATTAACAGGCCAGAGTACGGAGTAGGTCATTGCAAAAATCAATCTTGGCTGCTCATTCTCATCCAAGCATTCCAAACAGGACAGAACGCTATGTGGTGCCTCCACCTTACAGGACCTCCTATCGCGATCAAGCCGCTTAATTGAAGAAGTCGAAAGAGCACTATCTCTGTATGCGCAATGCGCCTTTTTGAATGGTTTTCATTTATCTCTTCCACACCTCGTCGACGTCTGCATCATGCCACCCATCATGGACAAGTTCCTAACTTGTCATCCCGATACTGAAGTCTTCGGCTCAGTATATCTTTCACTAGATGATCTTCTCACCGAATGGATGTTGGACGCTCGAGCTCAATTGTTCAAAGAGCTCACTGCCAGTGTTCGTCCTAAGCCCGGATCAACCACACTTGTTGCCTTTACGTTCCTGCGATGCAATGCCTGCAGAGCTGTTAGAGCGTTTCCCTCTGCTCTCTTCCATGGTTGTTCCAATCGGCCATATAGTCATAGGCCAGAAGATGGCATTCTGTCTTCTAATATTTCGATTTTTAAGCACTTGATACACTCGGATATCAACCGTTGCGCCTGGGATGCCCGAAACTTCAGACCTCGACCAGATTCATTGGTTCGCATACAAAATATCATCACTGCAGTCACTGCAGGCGACATACATACGGCGACTTCAATCGAGTTTGATGAACTCGACCCAAGGTTGGTGTGTGAGTTCTGCATCAGGACAACTGGAGTGAAGTTAGCGATGCCTTGGCGATCTGCTGTAAGTGCTTTCCAATCTTTTCCGTCTCTTTACTGATGCGAAGCAAAGCTTTTCCATTGCCTTCACGCCCATCGCGATACTTCGGCCAGAGATGTAACATGGCTAGCTCTACGGAAAGAAGATGTCGCGGTCTATGAGAATGCATTAGACCAAAGTGCGTTTTCCTCTCTGAAATACGACCTTGAATCCAAGTGGGCCTGTGCTATCTGCAACCCATATGATCACATTGATGGTCCAGATTCGGAAGAGTCGGATTTTGACGAGTCAGGCGTTCACGAGGTAGACTTTACTGACAAGCGTAAAGTCATATCACATCTTTATCGTCAGTAAGTATAGTCCGCCCCCTTCATCTAGCATTGTCCACTGAGATCGATCTCAACAGCCACTATATCTCAGAGCCAGTCTTAAACCAGGATTTTTACCGCGTGACTGATTCAGATCCATACCTTGTATACCCATTTGTTCTGGATTAGACTCTTTTCCGGATCCAGCCCGTGAACTTGAGGATATCACTTGAAGGATACTCGGTACAGTAGATCGGGAACTTAAGACCGGCAGGACCATGATTTGTGATATCAAAGAACGATAACAGTACACAACACTTAATAAACAAGATATGGAAGTAATCATAAGAATGGGTGTGCGGAATCAGACCTTGAACAATTCCTGTTTCAAGTTCTGCAAAGGAGACCGTCAAGTGGGAAAAGAGGATGTAGAATGACATTCACCATTTTACAAAGTCGTGCCATTAGTCCAGCCAGCTGTAACAGAGTTCCAACACCTTCAAGAATTCGCATGTGTGTAAAGCCAATTTCCTAAGGCACAAATGAGAAGAAACATGACAACGTTTTGAAATTCCAACCTTAATGTACTCAAGCTTGGTGTATTCTGGCATTCTGCACCGGAGTCAAGGGTCTGCGAGGAAATCAATCTCAGCTGGTTTGGGACTCACTCATCGAAGGTCTTCACGACACGGAATATGGTCACGACGATATCGACAGCACTGTATCCTTGATCCCATAGCTCGTTCAATTTCTCCATGGCACCATCGATGTCGCCTTTCATGCAATGCCGAATGGCTGTTTGAACAGTAATTGGATGGGGTTGATCGCAAACTTTAAAAACGTTGTCGCCCGATACGAAGCCAAAGCCAGAATGTGTCGACTGTAGGTTATTGATAGCCTGTCGCATGTCGCCTTCTGAAGTAAAAATGAGGGCGGTGAGACCATCGTCATTATACTCAACCTACCACAAGGTGTAAGCTTCGAAAGTCATGGATTATGCTACGATGCTCACCTTCTCCATTTCACAGATTTCCAATAGACGCTTCAATATTTCCTGGTCCCTCAATTTTGCGTATCGTAGTATGGCACATCTACTCTGTATGGGCTCGATGATCTTATTGCTCATGTTGCAAGCAAGGCAGAACCGTGTTGTATTGGAATATATCTCCATCGTTCGCCGAAGGGCCTGTTGAGCACCTGCAGTCATGCTAGAGCTCCTGTCAGCTTCTTATTGAATGGAGAGACATGAATTGCACCTGTCAGCTTCATCAAGGATGACAATCTTATGCCTCCCCGGTGGTAGGGTGACTTTCTTTTGCGCAAACGCTTTGATCTTGTTCCGAACAACATCGATACCTCTGCACTTATCACACAAGTCCAGAGACAGTCTTCACAAATCTACTACGTACCGCTCATCCGACGCGTTGAGTTCTAAAACCCCTTCCTTGTATGCGTCACCGAGTAGTTGGTGAGCGAGGCAGTGGATACTTGTGGTCTTGCCAATACCAGGCATGCCCTATCCTTCGGCATTAGATCTGGCATCACCATCATGTACTCTTCTCACAGATATTATGATATGAGGGCAATTTCCGTTTTGGGCAATGACCTTGAGACGTTCAATGGTGTCAGCATTGCCAACGATATCATCAAGCACATGTGGCCGGTATTTTTCTACCCTGAGGGATGTAAGACAGAATTAAAGGAGGATCGATTTGCATAGATACCATGGAAGCTCGTAAGGGATTTCAGTGGGTTTTGTCGCGCTTTTGGAGGAGTCGCCAGCCATTTCGTGGACGCGCAAATGAACGCGTTGTGTCACGGTCAAGTGACAAGACATTGTTTGCGCCGGCTGCAAGAGGCAAACACTGTGACGCGCGAATTTCAGTTAGGATACAGAGAGCGAAATTTGGAAATTGCGACTCTAAAATAGATGTTCTCCCGTGGCCCTCTTTCAACTTCATGGGCGCCAGTCATTTCCTTTACTGGTGAGCTCTGGTCCCACCATCTCTATAGTCTACTTATACGTGTCCTTGAGCCAAAAGATGCCGTCAATACTCGTCCAAACCACCTCCTCATCTTCGCTCGTCCCCTGCTCTTCCTGAACCACGAATAGACTACCGCGCGATTGCAGAAAATATCGTAAAAAAGTCTAACAATGCAATCAATCGAAAGGCTCCGCTTCCTGCTGGAGCAATCGACCATGTTGCTCGCATGTATACCGAGTACAAACGCCTTCTAAATGATCTTAATGCGAAACGGAACGCCCGTTCCATTGTAGGAGAGGACATACGTAGGGCGTCTGACAAAAAGGACGCTGAGGCGAAGCAGGTAGCACTAGCAGAGGCCACACGCCTCAAAACCGAGGTCAATGAACTCGAAGCGAATGTCGGGGCGGTAGAAGCTGAACTCCTTGCTCTTGCCCTCGCTATACCCAATGACACACATCCAGAGAGTCCATTAGGGCCTGAGTCTGCTGCTGTTACAATCGACACATGTGGTCCTCCGCCTATGCCTGCAGACCCTCAACGGGACCATGTAGCAATTTGCAGAAAGCTCGACCTTCTTGATCTTGAAAGTGCTTCAACAGTGACAGGATCCTCCTGGTACTACCTATTAAACGAAGCTGCGTTGCTAGAGATAGCTCTGACAAACTATGCTATGTCTGTCGCTCTCAAACGAGGTTTCACCCCAATTACCACCCCAGATGTCGTTCGTTCCGATATTGCCAACCGTTGCGGTTTCATGCCGCGCGATCATTCCGACGTGCCTTTGCAGCAAACGTATCACCTTCACACTCCTCCCGCGTCTCCTGAACTGGTGCTTTCGGGCACGTCAGAAATACCCTTAGCAGGCATGTTCGCTAACAAAATCTTTCAGTCATCATCACTGCCATTCAGGGTGGTCGGACTTGGGCATTCTTTTAGAGCAGAAGCAGGCGCGCGAGGAGCTGACACGCGTGGGCTCTACAGGGTACACCAGTTTACGAAAGTGGAACTCTTCGCTGTGACTGCGGATTCTGAAAGTGAAGCGATGATGTCAGAGTTGGTCGAGATTCAGAAGAGCATCTTCGATGGACTTGGCCTACCTTATAGGTAACAAACCGACACCAAGTCCTTCCTTCTTTTGTCTGACTTAGCTGCAGGGTTCTTGATATGCCGACCGAGGAACTCGGTGCTAGTGCCTATCGGAAGTTTGATATGGAAGCGTGGATGCCAGGACGAGGCAGCTGGGGTGAAGTCACATCAGTTTCAAATTGTACAGACTATCAGGCGCGACGATTACATATTCGCTACCGGAGACCGCCACCGAAGAACACAGACGGAGAGACTCCCTCTGCCACCTCTATAACGACGGCTCTTCCTTTTGCACATACATTGAATGGAACAGCTGTTGCAGTTCCGCGACTCATCATTGCTTTACTTGAGAACGGCGCGATATTAGACGACCGGGGCGAGGTTACCAAAGTTCGACTCCCAGAAACTTTGAAGCCATTTTGGGTCGGCCCTCAAAACGGCAGAGATATAATTGAATGGGTGTAAGTTTTACTGGACATTGTGGCGTTTTTTGGACGTGATACTTGCAGATTACCCGTTGGTTTGTGATGGTAATTTGGCTTATAAAAGTACACTCTGAAAACATCTTAATGCTGTATATCTAGCACAATATCCAAAAGTAGCCTAGCTTTCCATCCTAAATCTGATTCCTTCTGTCCAAAGATAGAAATTTGTGGAATCGCTCCCATGACTTACCATCTCTTTGACGGTCCTAAAGCCACTTCGTCAGTCGATGGGTCGGCGAAAGGATCGTCCCCTGTTAGATGTTTTGTCAAAGGCATCCGAGAATAAGGCTCATCGTCTAATCCATCAACAACGTCGACATATTCCCTCCCTCCAGCTTTCCGCGGAGACACGCTGCTCACATGAGTCTCTTCGTCAGAAGAGTAATCGCTGAAGTCTGAGAGCGAGCCTCGATTACTATTGCTTCTTGGTGCTTCGTCCTCATCGGACAATGCGGAAGGCTGTAGAGGACGTGGTAGGTTATTAGAAGAAGCTCCGAGTGGACCAAAGTTCAGGTCTCGAAGGTCCGGATGGAGATTAAAGTCAGATTTCTGTGCAACGCTTTGATCCTGATGGTCGTGTGGATTGCGCTGCTCTTTGGCAGTGGTGATGTGTGTAGAAGCAAGATCACCAGCCAATATGTCCGTTGATTCTGAGCTTTCACCTGCCGCGATCTTGTCATAGTTGTCCAATGCGGCCGTGGTTCGTTCATTTGTCTCAATTAATGTCCCAATCAGCTCCTCATTTTCAACCAACTATAATCAGTTCATGTTAATGAGAAGTACGCAAGGGTAGATACGACATGAGAAACTCGCCTGAATGTAATGAATGATCTGCTTCCTAGCTTGCTTGGCTTTTTCCAAGCATTGTTGAACGCGTTCATTCGTTCGTATATCGTCTGTCTTCGGATTGACGAGCTGCAATACAAAATAATCAGGATGGAAGACGCGGAATATTCATGAGAACGAGGCTGACTGTAATAGCGTTTGCGAGATTACTGGAAGCTTGGGATGCTTCCACAATGCTGGCCAGCACTTTCGGCTTATCCTAACGAGCATTAAATCATTCTCCACCTTGCTCCAAAGTCATACGTACCTTCTCAAACACAAACTGGTTCCCCATCTCTTCTGCTTTTCTTTCCCTTGTCTGTTCCTTCCGCTTATCTCCCGATGAAGTGCCTATGAGATGCGACACATCCTGGTATGTTTGGCTCCTTCCTTCTCTAACGCACTGCTTGTACAATCCTGCCAATACCGACATTGAAGGATCAGACTTGAACTGTTCCTGCCAGGATGCAAGCACTGCCATCAATTTCTTGCGAACCTTCTTGTCTGCGTTGTAATCGGCGGAGAGATTCCTTATCGCATCTGTTAGGTGCCCATCTGCGAAGCTCGCTATGCCACAGACACAAGATTCAGCTGGGCCGATTAAAGAAGGACTTGAAATCTCGTACAGGTGAATTCGGCGCCACAGTTCTCGACGAGAGCCTTCGAAATCTAGGCAGGACAATCAATCTCATCGTGACCTTTTGTTAAGCAGACACTCACGACGAGAGCGCGATATTGTTGATGTGCGTTTCCGTGTTTCAATTTCTTACGTACCGCCCGGGAAGCTTCCGCCGGTCTTGCGAACACAGCATCAAAAGATTTGGGCGCTTACACATAGATATCGCTCACCCGGCAGCCTGAAGGTTGATAGAGTCAACAAGTTCCGGGATACTGTTTTCAACGAATGAGTTCGTCGACTATCTAGCAGTCAGAGACGCACCCATCGTATGATTCCTCCTGGACGCTACTTGATGTCAGAATATCCACCCAATCTGTGATCGAGGACTAAAGAGAGGTTCGGATGGAGCAGATCAAGATTACTTCAACGTAGCGTACTCGAGGTTTTTCGCGACCAAATGCTTGTTTCGCAAATTGAAAAGCAGACATGATGGATGAGACGAAGAGACGAGGATGTCGGACTTCGACGAATTGGGACTTGACTACAGCATAATTCTCGAGTTGATGTAATGCGGAATTCACAAGAGAACACGTGTGTTCAAAGCACACTCGCTGATAACAACACAGACAAGAAATGCCATATGTACATACATACAGACTCTCAACCACGTTATAGTACATCAATTATAGCCAACCTAAGATTACGAACTGTCTTCACTATTTGTTCCATCCGAAGAGTTTCCTTCACTAACTGAGCCGTGAGCCGTTGTCGACTGTACATGGGGCGGCACTCGTGGAGCGCCATTATTTTGGATTATTGTTGCCATCGATGGCTGTGCACTGAGCGGGACGGGACTCTCGAGATACAATCTTATCAGGACTGTTTCCAATGCCGCGACGCTCACACTTGGGTATTCGTATACGCGAGCATGTTCGCGCACCGAATGAAAGAGTGTTGCCATATTCTCCCACCGATCCTGAGACATCCCAGGATGTACAGGCGGAGGAGGGGGGACAAATTGTGGAGGTGGAGGATAGGAAATTGGCTGAGGTGGTGCATAAAGTGATTGGGGTTGCCCGGGCAATGGAGCAATCATTTGCACAGACGAGAACACATTCGAAGGTTGTTGAGGTGCGCACGGTGAAGATGGCTCAGCAACGGCACTGGTGGGAGAAGTCGTTGGAGCAGGCGTCGTTGAAGTACCTGGAGGTATCGAGTCTCTTCGACGTTCCTTTGCTGCTGCCTGTGCGGCCTTACGCCCCTTTCTAGTAAATGGTAGATTGGCAGGTCCTATCTCGTGAGAATGCTGGGAACAATCTGGATATGCAATTATGAGTCGAATGGAAGGAAAATGGCGATGAAAGCCTTACAACACGCACGCACTTCTTCCGTATCAAAGTAAGTTTTGTAGCTTATAGAGGCCGGACAACCCGTTCCCTCAAGCTGATCGCCAAGTCAAGAGGCATCGAGCGTGGACTGTGGAAAAACGCACTTTGCGGCTAGGAACCTTTCGAACCCGCTCTGGGTGTTTCTTCACATACTTCTTCCTTCCACTCCTGGAATGTCTTGCACAAACCAATTTGGTATGATCTTTGAATCGGGGCGGCACAGCTTTACTGCCATGCGTATCTCCCTTTGGCGACAAGATCAGCTGAGAAATCGCAAGAGATAATGAACCTTAAATGGACGACATGCCTTGACAAACTCGACGACATGACGTTCCTCTTCCTGGATTCGCCATTCATTGAAAGCAGCTAAGTTGGGAAAGACAAGAGTATAGCCATCCTCGGAATCGCCAGATCCATAGGGTTGCTTGGCATGGCCTGCGGGTTTTGGGGGGTTTGAGAAGGAAGTTGCAGGGTTCAAGGTAGCGGAGAAGGTCGAGGTCGACGAAGCAGGGGCGCCCTGAGTGTGGGCAAGATGGGGAGGAAGGGGCTGATGGAGGGATATCTCGCCCAAACGGAAATGCTGAAAGCTCATATATCGAAGCGAGTTATCTTTTCACCAGGAAATTGCGAGCAAAATGCTCGTCTTTTTGAGACGATCTTTGAGAAACTCGCCTGTCACACTCCTTGTCACGCACCGCCCATGACCTCCTCTCTTCGAAATTCCATCCACCGTCGCAACCACAAGGAGCGCTCCCAGCTAGCACACAGAACAAAACTAGGCATCCTCGAGAAGCATGCCGACTATGTCAAACGTGACAGGGACTATCACTCGAAACAGGACAGGTTAACGCGCCTTAAGCAAAAGGCTGCAGAGAAAAACAAGGATGAATTCTACTTTTCTATGCAAAATAAAAAGACGAAGGCAGGCTCAAGTCGCATTCCTCATGTGCTTCAACTCATTTGTCTCCAGGAGGGCGTGCACATCCAAGATCGGGGCAACGTTGCTCTCCCGACCGACATAGTCAAAGTGCTTAAAACCCAAGATGAAAACTATGTGCGGACCGTGCGAGCGGCAGGACTAAAAGTGCGCTTTCCGCCTTTACCATTTTCCACAAATCATCCTGAAATCTGTGCAGAAAATTGACAAACTCAAGAAACAATTGACCGAAATGGCAGATTTGATGAAACCCGATCTTTTTGACGAACAAGCCGAGAATGATCTTGACCAGGAGGAGGTGCAGGTTTTGATAGATGCTGGGATAATCTCGGGACGTTCCCGACCAGGTCGGAAAGGAAAGCACATAATATTTGTGGAGAACGATGCCGAAGGTGCGTTCTCGCATACACTGCCGCACCCTGCTAACTTGAAACTCAGCTCACAACTACCGACCAATACAAAGCTCATCGTCAACCTCTAATCAAGTAGACGTCGACATTGTTGAAGAAGAGGAGGTAGACCTCGGTTGGAAGTCGACCTCGACGAAGAAATCTCAAACATCAGAATATGAGAGTTTTGAAGAAGCGCAGGATGAAGTGTCACCAGGCGACAAACGACGACGTCTCCTTAAAGAGCTAGCCGCTCGTTTAGTGCGAGACCAACAGCTACGATATTCTCAAAGAGAGTTTGAGATGCAACGGCTCATGATGGGCAAAGGTGGCCGGAAGAAGATCATGGGGGCAGAGAAAGTCGAGGGCGATTCAGATTCAGAGGAGGATGAGGATGAGGATGACGCGCTGAAAAGCAAACCGAGGAAGACTTCAAAAACAAATGACGAGACGTACAAACCGCGAGTATACAAGTGGCGTATAGAAAGGAAGCGATAAAGGTCCTCGGTACAATGAATGTATGGAATCCAGTGTGGGTATATTAGTGAAGAGATATGTCATGTCCAAACGAGTGGGAAGTAAGTGTCCTTCGAAATATGAGATGAGTATGACTAGATGGTAGTGTATGCGCTAAAGATGACGCCAGCGCCAAGCAACATGGACTCTATAATAAGCATTCTGGGAGACGGGGACAAGGACCCATTACCCTGCGTAGCGCTTGTTGATGTCGTCGTACTCGAGTCTGAGGATGTTTTGGGTAACGGTGTGGCGATGGGAGTGGTAGGAGCATAAGTCACTCCGTTAATGGTCGCAGCTACCTGGAATACAGAACCGCCGCCATATTCATAGAACTTGGAAGAATAAGCAGCCTGCTATCAGTATAACGATACACTTACATCCACGAGTAGGAAATTAGGCGGTCTGGTGTTGACGGATGTACAGGTTTGTACTTGTTCGCCAAGGGAGCCTGCGCCAGATGCAGCATTGGTGACATTGGCCTTGTCAACATCCGGAGCTGGATTCCCAAACACAGCCTTGTCGAGGAAATGGTTGATGAGGTACATCTGCGTCGCAGTGTCGCCCTTGGTGCGGTTAACCGTGCAGTCGAAGAGACTGGCATCAATCACATCGAATGCAGTTTCCCAGACATTAGTGAATTCTGTGAGATGTCAGTCAGAATACTTCTGGAGGGTGAGACGAGGAGTGAACAACCGTCGATGATATATGGGACAGCCGTGAGGTCTGCCTGATTATCCATGAAGGTGACAAGACGCTTTCCTGAGTCGATCATGGAACCGAGGGTAGGCCATGACGATGCTTGTACCGGGCTCGTTGGGGGCGCGTATGACACTACATCGACACCAGCAGCGGTGTACACAGATCCGTACGCCGAAGCAGGCGCGTTGTCGATGTTGACGATTAGTATGGAGAGCACTGTCGGGACGTCGAGATGTAAGCAGGGACAGGTATGTTTAAGGCACACCTTCGTTAGGGTTTGCATCAAGCCATGTTTTCACTGCGGAGCTGGGTCGGCGTAAAGCGTGGAGTACAAAAAGAAACACACCAGTCTTCAAGTAGTCCTCAAAAGTTCCGCCATCATAGAGAGACTAGACAGAGTTGATCAATGGGAAGAAAGTGAGGTTGGTAGACTCACGCAGAGCGTATGACACAATCTGATGACATTATTTTGTAGATGGGCTTGTACTTGAAGCATGCGTATGCCATCGTTCAATTGCGTCGTTACTAAATTTATGTAAATGTGAGAGACTAAATCGTATATATCAGGACGAAAAGATCACAGACTGCTTTGATCTTGATTGATTGCGACTGTAGGGATGATCAGAATGGTCACATAAACGAGACATGAATGAAGGAGATTCACAATTGAATGAACCGTTCTGGATAGCATAAGAGTCGTGAGACCCAACATAGGATACTGCGCCATAGCTCTTGTCACATAGTTCTGCGTGTCCGTTGCACACAGTGGCACGCCGAGCAGGGACCATGCCCTGTACGGCAGTGGTAGAGAATAGTAGAGATGTCACGACCTGCGTGAACGTTTTGCGAGAAAGAAGCATTCCTGAGAAGTGAGCGGCAGAAAAAGATGGGAATAAGGTGTGAACAAGATGAAAGCAAGCAAGCAAGAGGATAGAATACGTGGTGTGATCGATCCAACGATAATTGTGATCGTTGGAGTTATTTTTGATCCTCATGGAGACTGACTTCTCAATCTGTCTTTCTTTACCGCTTTCTGCGACCTGTAATATACACGTAGTGACCTATGACAGCAACTATCAAGCAACTTGTGGACGGAGATATCTTTTAATAAATTCTTCAATGGTACAATGACATCGCTTCTATCATTGTCAATCTAATCGGTTACAGATATCAAACTCCAAACCCGACAGCAGCGTGGGTTACTTGTTCCACATCCAACTATCATGTCCCGAGTGGTACTAGTGACAGGCTGTTCCACAGGCGGTATCGGTTTCGCGCTGTATGTCATTGGATACTTCGATGCCGTGAGCTTATCTCTGACCACGATTCCCGAAGTTGTAACGAATTTGCGCGGCAAGGATGCAAAGTATATGCGACAGCTCGTAGGATTGAGAACATGGGCGAATTCTCCTACCCTACAGTTGAGAAAATGGTGTTGGATGTGAATGACGACGCTGGCGTCGCCAGTGTGGTAAAACTAATTTTCGAAACCGAAGGCAAGATTGATATCGTGGTCAACAACGCTGGGTATATTAGCGCAGGTTAGTGTAATAGTCTTCCAGGCGTGCCTCGTATTCAAATAACAAACAAGGTCCCATAATTGATCAGAGCATTGAAGAGGTCAAGACCGTCTTTGATACGAACACATTCGGCATCCTTCGCGTAGCAAAAGCTGTGATCCCCCTCATGGCAAAGCGCCAATGTGGGGTAATCGTCAACATTGGGTCGATCGTCGGGGAAATGCAAGTTTCTCTGCTGTGCCTGATTGGCCAAGATTTCACACTCACTCACAACATTGTCATGCCAGTGCCACCCCGTGGAATGGGATTTACTGTGCGTCAAAGGCCGCTGTGCAGAGCATCAGCGACGTTCTCTCGATGGAATGCAGACCGTTCAATATCTCAGTCTTCCACGTCGCGCCGGGTGGAGTGCAGTCGAACATAGCTGACAAGGGCGAGGCGCGCTTCAAACTGCCGGAAAGCTCTCTGTATACCGCGTTCATTCCAGATATCATGAGGCGAATCTACGCTAGCCAGGCACCAGGTTCAATGCCTACTGATGACTTTGCCAAGGAGGTGGTGTCGAAAGCGCTACAGAAGACCCCGCCTTTGTATCTCTGCACCGGAGCAAATTGGCATGTATTTGCAATCTTCAAGTGGCTTCCAAAGACATGGGTCCTGAATTACGTATGGAAATTGTATTCCAAAAAGGGTTCGACTTGAGGCTGGGTTGCGACTAGAGCTTTCCAGGGACGCCGTTAGAGCGGGTATCTATACTTGTGGTATATGTATACAATGTTTATAGCGTAGATTGTGTGCAGATCTGAGTGTCCGAGGAATGATGATAATTAATGTTTGGCAGAAGAGCACAGCCACGCTACCTTGGCATTGTTGCTTTGTGACTTGAACCATGTCGCGATACCCAGACTATCTGTCGCCCAATGTGACCCCGACAAAGCTGAGCAAGGCGCACAAGTCGCGCGCACGACGCGAGCCTTCGGGCGTGTTTTCGCTATTCAAGCCACCACAGATCCAGCAGTTCAAAGAGGCCTTTCAGCTGATCGATCATGACAAAGATGGTTGGGTGACCGAAGGCGACTTGAAAGAGATCTTTTCGAGCCTCGGTGCGTTGGAGGACTGTGCACGGAGCTGATACTCATTCTGAGAAAGGAATCACACCGTCGAAAGAGAAGTTGGACGATCTACTGAGTGCGAGACCGATGGGAGGTGGGAGGATGGCGTATTTGGAAGACCGGGGAATCAACTTTACCATGTTTCTTACGATGATGAGTGAGCGGCTGTTTGAATTTGACACGGAGAAGGAGCTGCTGGAGGCATTCGAGTCGTTTGACGAGAACGACACGGGAATGGTGAAGGTGGACGAGATGCGGAAGTGGCTGCGGGAGGTGGGGGAGCGGATGGACGACGACGAGGTTGGTGTGTGTGGCTGTGGACGGACGCGGACTGACTTGACTGCAGATCGGGCGGCTGCTGGAGGGGTCGTTCAGCGACCGGCAGGGGAACTTCAACTACCGGGAGTGGGTGAAGGTGTTGCGGGTCGAGGAGAGCGTAGAACAGTAGAAAACATAGGATGTATGTGGCTTGGCATGCCAAGGGGCTTGGCGGAGGACCCCGGGGGAAATGCCAAGAGGCTTGGCCCGATCGGCTTGGCAGAAGTTGGCTTAAAACATCATGACCGGAATATTTCCACTGGTCCCCTTGAACATTCCTGACGGTTCTCTCCCGCTCCAGCTCCCGTGGTCCTCTGCCATGACGCCCCCGCAGTCCCCTCCTGTAAAGTCCCAGTCCCCCGACCCCGCCGCTGCACACCGCTGCCAGTGGGTTGACTGCGACCTCCAGTTCCCCGACCCAGAGGCCCTCTACAACCATCTCTGCAACGACCACATTGGCCGCAAGAGCACCAACAATCTCTGTCTCACCTGCAGGTGGAAGGACTGCGGCACTTCTTGTGCCAAGCGCGACCACATCACCAGTCATCTCAGAGGTCCGTCTGCTCTCCCCCTTTTCGCCGCCCTTGTTCACCCCAGCAGTCCACACCCCTCTAAAACCCCATGTCTGCGAGGTATTTTGGTTCTTTATTATCCTCACGTCTATTCATCACCCGACAGATATGCAAAAAATCCTTCAAGCGTCCACAGGATCTCAAGAAACACGAAAAAATCCACACTGAAGAACATCACCAGCAGCACAAGCACTCCAAGGCCATAACCGTCGTTGATCCTGCCTATGTCTCCAGAGTCCGCGGCGAGTCGTCCAACCGCTCTTTTGACAACAACAGCACCTCTTCCAAATCGTCCGCGAGTCCCTCGATTCTCAGGGGTTCCGCAGCACGGTCCAAATCCCATTCATCCACAGGTTCCGACGGCAAGTCCTTCCGCCGTCACTCTATATTGCATCACTGATACCCTTTTCAGCATCTCATCTGGGTATGCTATCCACTCCCTCTCCGGAACTCGACCATCCTCCGGTTCACCGCGCGGCGCACGATGCATTCTTCCAGAATCCCCAGTTGTCGTCCTGGGAAAATGCGCAACAAGAGGCACCCATTTCTACTGGCTCCAAAAGGACACATGACTACTTTGACGAGTTCCTCTTTGATATGAAGAAACGAAAGGTGGTTCCTTCTTATGATTCACGTAGGAACCTTGACTGCTCTGCCACTTTTCAATGTCTAAATTTAGTTCCAGGCATGGCACAGCGCTTGGAAGACTTGGCGTATTTTCATAATACCTCCACAAATAACTTTAATCCTCGATCGGTCTCCCTCGACATACGAACACCCGCAGAGCTTGCTGCCGTCAATGAATTCCTTGTCACTCTGGGACGAGACGTTGCAGGGAGTACACGCGCACATCTTCCTTCGCAGCCGAACAATCAACACGTCCCTCAACCCATCTCACCCGAGACGTATTTCGACCCCGTCAGTCTCGGCCAACTTGGGCTCAGTGGAATGCCTGGCATACCAACCAGCAACCCAAGCTTCCAGCAAGACCATGCATATTCATCTTCCGCCTCTTCAGGTCAATTTAACAACCACAATTCCTATCAATTCGCCAGGGCAAGCCATCCATCTGTTCATCCCAATCAATATGGTAGCATGTACGGAGGCATTAGCGATGCTTCGGCGCACTATAATAACGACTACAATTCCCACAGTCGTCGACTACCGGGGAAGTATGCTCACACATCCCACTCCTCCTTCTCTACCCACTATCACCATCCGACGCCTCCCCTCGAAAACGGCTCTCCTCATTCTACCGTTTCTACCCCTGTGAATACCACGCCCCCGCAAGTATCTTTATCCATGCCTGACACTGTCACCTTCGATTACCTACACGGTTCCAGGGGTGCGCCTCCCGTCCCACACCTGGCACGACCCGATTTCATGCCCAAGACCATACGTACCGTCGTCCCACTGAAGACCGTCCCCGGATCTCAGCCACCACGGCGGGAGCCAATCGAGTCAAAAGTTCCGGTGTCTCATCATCGCGGGCCACCAATGGATACTAGCGCTCATTCTATACCTTCCCCTCTCAAGGGCAACTCATTATACCCCTTCTTAACAAATGGCGATGAGGAGCTGAAACTGCCGCCTCTGCATCGCTCGTTCCATTCACCTTTGTCCATATCGCGCTCGTCCTCGCCCAGCACTTCATCGGCGCGTTCAGCTTCTCCAGCTGATACGATCCTTCCGAGTCTCCGCTCCATCGCATCACCCGCGCTCAACACGCGTGAAGCTGATAAGCTAACGAAGGAGCTCGACAGAATTGAGTTGGAGAATCGTGTGGGAGTCGGCAGAGAAGACAGGAAACGCCATGCACAATTGATCCTCGACCTAATTGTTTCCATTAACAGAAAGTTCAAGGAGGACCATCCGGAGTCTTTTGACACGAAATAGAACGGCTTTCCCATGTTTCGAGTTATTCTTACCTTTTGATGTTCTGCGGGCCCCTTACTGATATCTACTCCTTGTCGTTCGAGATAATTCTATCATCATTGTACATTTAACGAAACTAGTGTACAAACAACTTGCATGCAGTAAATTGTCCACAAAGTGACTTAAGATAAGGTATAGAGTAGCGTGGGTCATACGGAAGCGCGTGAGAGGATCATGAACGTTTAAGTGTCAACTTGATCTTCGGATTTAGGCCAGATGGTGTAGGAGGGACTGCCTCCTCGTCCATACCAGACACGGGCGGACTCATGGCCAAGGGTGAGTGGACGGCGACTGGATGTCCAAACGAAGTGGAGGGACCCCGATTGAACCCAATATTTGGCAGACCTGCCGTAACCGGTGGAGGGCTTGTAGCAGAGCCCGAAGCTTGCGGAGTAGTGGGCGCCGTCCCACTGTTGAACTCGGCCCACCGGGGACACTTCCGGTTGGTTTCTATATTCACACGCAAATCAGTTGTACGAATCGGAAAATGCTTCGACGTGTTGACGTACTCATGTGACCCATCTGACCACAGTGACCACAACGTCTCTGCATTAAAATCAGTCTCATGACTAGGGGGATATTGAATCGCTTCGTACTGTCGTATCGGGCTTGATAGGCCGATTGAGCTGCATAGGGGTTCCGCCCTCCTTGACAATCTTCGCATTCTTTCTGTGAAGACGTCTCTCCTGATTTTTCTTCATCCGGGCGATTTCCTCCTCCAATCTAGGGGTTGTCAATTTTCTAGGTTTGCACAAAGGTAGAGACAATTGATTACCTCTTCTTGGCACGTTTGTCCTTGTCAGCATCACCCGTGGGTGCCAGACTGTCAGCAAGAGTGGATTCTTCCTCAATAGCTTGCCTGCTGCGCACATACGCCCGGATGACCGCGGGATCCCGTACGATTTCGTATTTACAGACGCCATCAATCTATTTTGAATATGTATTAGGCTCATCAAGAACCATCAGCACGAGACGACGAACCAATCTCCTGATTCGAAGGACTTTCTTGTTGCCTTCAGGTCCTAGACTCATTTCCCGTTCCCGGTCTATTGACGAAGCCCTACTAAAGGACGGAGAAGGTGGCCTAGAATCCCGATGATTTGCTTGTGACGCTTGATTACTGTTGTACCTCGCCTCGTCTTCCGCTGTCAACTGTGGTTCATCCTTTCGGCTGAGGGAGGCATATTGCGCCTTCCAGATCCGCTCAATTTCTGATTTGTAGATGGACTGTTGCTCTGCGACGTTATACCGATGTTGAGATTTGGGTCGGTTCTCAGCCTCGGCTATCGGGATTGATTACTAATTGGCAATGGAAGGAAGGCTCTACGTCTGAACTCACCCATTTTCTGATCATAGTCTTCGCCTGCCTTGACGAATATGTCCTTCATCGAAATCCGAATGAAGCTAAATGCTTCTCCGCGACCTGTAGGATCGCCTTCGCCGTGTAATCGAAGCATCGCTTTTGCCTGTGTAGCAAACAAGAAGTTCTTGGTGGTTATCCAAGGAGCAAGTTGCTGCTCTATTGAAAGATTGGATTCGTCACCATCCGCGACGTCTGTGACTTGGCTGTAACCAGAATCTTGTAGATGTCGCTGACCAACTTGCATGCTTTCTGTCAGAACCACCTGCTCCGGCGTTACCATCTTGAGCATGTCTGCATCAGTGGGTATCGTCCATCCAGGTTTCAATCTCCAGAATCCCTGATGAGGCCCTCGTCTATGATATTCCATAAATTCCTGTCAAATGGGTCGTTGTATTTCAGGTTCGGTCAAGGGGGTCGATGGAGCTATACCTTGAGTCTCTGCCTCATCTGTAACTCATTCTGATCCGGAAAGTATTTCATCAAACGGGAGATCTTAAGGCGTTCCCCTTGGCTTTTCTTGAGTAGCTTGAATGCAATAATTTGCAGGCGGAACTTGATTGTATTTGTGATCTTGCGAGAATGTGGGCCCGGGACTTCAGTGACAGGATATGTTTGTCCGATGACGAAAAGGTTCTTGATGTCTCGTAAGAAATATTTTGTTTCGCCCTTGACAGTACTCCTGAAGATGACTCTCAGAGAAGATTTCACTGGGATTGATGAGTCCTCATACCTGACGACAAGAAAGTCTGTTGCATAAGGTTTATGTCGAAACAAAGGTGCTCGGATCAGGTTGTTATAAAGAGCTGGTACAGTGGTACCAGGTTCAACGTAACCGAATTTCATGAATGGCGATTCGTCTTGAGGCTCAAGGACGAACGGTACACCGAGGTCAAACTATGATACTCTTATCGAAGTCCAGAAAGACTTGAGTATTCAGCATACCTTGGGAATGTGTTCATCCTTCTCGTCTTTCTTACGATAATAATTCACCAGAACACTGCCCATTCCAAAATTTGGTATGATAGGTGGGTGTTCTTCCTGTAGAGAAAGAGACCAGTAAGCACGGATACAAAAGTCAAATGATGTTGCCTCTTACAGAATACTCCCAAATGACGAAATTACTGGTGTCCTTTAGGCTCAAATCGGCCGTTCTATGTAACCCTTCGCCAACATTGCCTCCTTTTCCTACCTTTCTGCCCGCTTTGTCTTTCTTCTTTTTTGCTGTGCGGACCTTGCTGAATCGTAGTTCGATATTAGAAGGAAATTGAAGGGCAGGGCGATGAAACGAGCGAGCTTCTTGTTTTGATAAACGAGTTTTGAACTAGACAAATGTCAATTAGCAAGCAATATCATCCCGTAGAGTAACTTACGAAAGGCAGCTGAAGTTTTTGAGCTGGGTACGCGTGTTCAACCGTGAGTTGTCCGAACGTTTGTCGCACGCGGTGCCGACCTCCTTCTTTCGCCACTTCGTAGAAATGATCGTTAGAGATGTTGAATTTATCACGAGCGGAGCCGCCATCAACTCTGAGGCGTTTCCGGGGTCGAACAGTCTCGACTGTATTGTGTCAATATTCAAAGATGATTTAAATGGTTGACACCCTACCATTACGTTCCTCTGGATTGATGTCGTCTTCATGATTGAATTCTAACTGAGTGAAATCTTTGAATGGGGCATTGGGTCCCCAGATAATGCTTTGTGTCCATGCACCGGATTCTAAAACCTTATTCACGGGTGTTGTAAGGTTATGCTCCATGGAAGAGGTCGACCCAGCAGGAAAGCGGTCCGGCTCATATACAATTTGTTCTTCCCAGTTAGAAAGAAGTACGAGGTCGAAAGTACGATCATGAAGTGGCAATTTAACTGGAACATCAGTTTTGTCGCGAGACTAGAGAATATCAGGTGGATCATTTCTAAGTGAAATCAAGCGAGACACACCTCGAGAGCCCTACGAAGGTCAAGCTCAACACTTCCAGCTGAGACCACATCCTCAACACGCTTGTTCTCAACTTGGCGCTTGGTATCTCCTACCACCGCATCCAGGAAACCTTTAGGAACCTCCTTCTTGCGAGAGTATACGGTTTCCACTGTAATTAAGCCTGTGAGCGACCAGTGATGATCTATCTCAGGTACAACATACCATGAAAAGGTCGTTTGCCTAAACGGGATTTTCGAACGGTATATCCCTTGAATAGTTCACTGAAATCTAGAACCTTATCCTTTTCAAAGGCAGGGAAGCGTTCATATACAGTTTTCGGCCGTTCTACCAGCCTCTTGACCACGCGGACACGCTTCTGCTTTTGTCGCAGACCTGGTGACTGAGTCTCCTGTTTGACCAAGGCTTCTCCAGATTCTTCTTCTTCACGCATCTCCCTGTCAATTTCATCCTCCCAGTCTTGACCCTGATCTGCTCCCACAGCATCCTCGTCCCACTTGTCATTATAGATCTGTCCCGAGTTCAAGGCTGAAATGCCAGTAATACCGAGTTGGTTTGCCAATGCCGTGTTATTCGGTAATGATAGTCCATCTAAGAGGTGATTCAGAGAGAAGCCAGTGAGAGCTGAGATCGCGTCATTCTCGTCCTTGGTAGTCATACCTACGAAGACAGTGAAATAGAGCGGAGGATATTGAAGGAACACGCTCCAACCAAGCTCGACCAAATATTGGCGTTTCACAATACGCGTTTTAAATAAGTTCGTGACTTGACGCGTTGACTGAGCTCGAGGCTTGTTCATGGAGCAGGATCTAGCTCGCAAAGTTGAGGTAATAAACTCAAGGGCATCAACATTGGTTCTCAGTCACTAAGCGTGTCCATCAGGACTTCAGGAAGTCGGCCGAAAAGGCAGCAGACGATGTCGTCTATAGAAGGTTTCCGGCGAAGGTGTGTTCGATGTTATCTTTCTAGACGTATTCAAGGTATACGACTCTATAGATACTGTGAGAGGGATTTAAGTCCAATGCCAATCTTTCTACGTGCTCAACTCCGATAGGGAGCTCCACCAACTTGTGCAAACGACCCTGACTAGAGATTCACCTTTTCACTTGTCCCATGCTGAAACATTCACCGATACGACCGTGTATCCTCCTCCAGCAGAATCTTCTACCAATGGACCAGCTCAAAAGAAGCGAAAGAGAGATGACACTCCAGCTGATGATGTTACTTTACACAGCGATATCCAACATGCGAAGATTCCTAGCCTTATGGTCTCTAATCGGCATATGTCGCAGAAGGTGCATGAGGTTGTGAAGAAAGAGTGTGCAGAGATGGCAGGGATGATTGTGTGCCTCATCCATCTTGCACTTGCAACAATCATTAAACAACTATGTTTTCTTTCAAGGACGAGTTGAAACTTTGGGTGACGTTGACAATGCCAAAGTATGTCCTTATCAGTATGTAGATGATACTGGCTAAATGGCCGTTTCAAAGGATCGAAGAGTACGTCTTGGTTTGATTTATCGTTTCAACTTCTAATCATAGACTCTAGTGGCGACAACTTTGGTGCGGTCCTATAAGCTTTTTCTTAGCATCTATTGAACTTACTCTCCATAAGGCGTACAGATACAAGAAGGTTTTTTCTGTCTTTATCTTGCATTCTCATTGTCAATGCTGATGCTTGTCCATCAGAGGTTCTAGGCGAACTTCACCGAGCGCAGGAAAGTGCCTACAACTTGCGCGATGCTCCTAGACAAGATTACCTTGCCAGAGCTGAAATATGTTCCAAGATTTTGAAGTATCCCAATATTGAGGATTACGCTGTGGGATATCTTTTGACCAATTGATGCGACCCGTAATGAATATACTTTTCAGCTCGCTCTGAAGGAACATGACGAGAAGCAACTTTATATCGCTCGGCAACATCTCCTTGACATTAGAAACATGTATGCAGTTCTAACTGACCTCATACAAAAGAACATATCCAAGGCATGTCACGCTTACGCTTTTGTTTTCGATCTACGCTTAACTTGTCTCCCCGAAGATTCGGGCCCCCAAAGCAAATAATAGCGTCGGACTCTACTAGTCATACTCTCATTAGTATTTTAGACTCAAAAGGACTATACAGAGATAGTTTTAAAGATATCGAATCTGTTCCGTGATGTGCTGATGACGGTTCCAGGTATCTGAGGATGCCAATGTAGCTCCTTGATATCCTGCTGGCCTTGATGAACGAAGAGTAATTGCGGGGGGAATACCCGGCTTTCGTGTTGCATATCATCCACTGCTCCCGTCTCGTCGTCATCCTGTTCAACAGCGAGGTCCCATAGTGTCAGTTGGTCGTCGGCCCCTGATGCAGCAAAGATTGAATCTTCAGTTGGATGCCACTCGATTGAGGTAATGGGTGCTTTGTGCCAATCAAAAGCTGCGACAGGTTTTGGATCAGGAGCGTCACTCCTGTATAAATGTCAGTCGTTAGATTATGAGCTAAAGCGATCTGTCAACTCACCCCTTTTTCTTTACGTTTCGCAGATCCCAAGCTTTGACGTTTCCTTCATCGCCACCGCTAAGCATCAGATAACTTGTAGACCTATTCCAGTTGATCACATTCACGTCACTTTCGTGAGCTGACTCGATACTGGCGACACTCTTACGACCTTTGCTTCGAACATCCCATATTTGAATACTGCAATCAGCGGAACATGAAGCAAACACTGTAGGCTCTGATGGACTCCATTGTAGATCCTCGATACTTGATGTGTGCGAGAGGAATGGCTGCGAAAGGGCATTAAATCCTGTTGGAGTCGAGGTAGTCAGATAGATTTTGGAGTGGATATCTCCAGTCAAAAGTCGAAGAGACGATGTTCCAGAGGACGCCCAATCCATGGCAAAGCCTTCAACATGTCCATGCGATTCTATCGTGAAGACCGGCTTTTTATAGTTAGCCTTGTCGTATGTATATCCCGGAACGTCCAGCGATTCCAACAGAGGGCGCACGTCAAAGATATGAACTTTGCCTGTCTCTGCCCAGGATGAAACGTAGTATGGGTGAGAAACTGGTGGTAAGGGAGTTGAAGATGGTAAAGGTTGTGCTCGAATACGATTTACGCCGCCAAGGTGAGGTATTGAACGGTACTCCAGAACTGGATCCTCATCCAAATGGTCGTCGTCGTCATCGTTTTCACCATCAGAATCAGATTCATCTAATGCAACAATGTTAAGTTAATAAAACCATATGCAACAGAGGCTTTTGCCCACCATCCTTTTGTGTTTTGTGCAATGAACTCATCTTGTAGACCAGAACCTCGTTGTTATTTGCCAAGTCCGCCTGTGTGCCTGTGACAATGTACGCGGTGGCGGGGTACCGTTGGCGCTCATCACCAAAATTATCTCGTAGAACGTCAAAAGAAAGGCATGGCCAGGGTACATTTGTCGAGTGACGCATGATATAGACTGAATCATCTGCTTCCAAAACCTCGTCCTTTCCCAGAACATAAGTACCTGGAATAAAGACGTCAGGTGGCGGAGCCGGTTCCTCAGATTCCTCGATCGCGGGCATAACTTCGTCTACATCCATTCCTACAGAGACATCAATGAACAAAAGTGAGAGCTGGATAGGGTATTCATAGCTGTACCATCCTCTTTGACACCAGCTTCTGCATCGACTACCTCATCATCGCTTTCGATCTCATCTTCCCAAGCGTCCTCGAACTCTCCCATATCATCCATGTTGGCGTCCTCATTTCTTGAGCTAGAACCAGTTTCATTCTGATTTGTACGCGCAGATTTTGAGGCGATGTCAGAGACTTCAGTCGCTGATCGCTTTGACATGGCGAAATTACGACCTTTCTAACGCTCTTGAAATCGGGAGGTCGAAATTTTGAAAATGTCACGTGATGCATACTGCACAATTGCTTTTCCGGGAAATTTCCGATTCGGGAGCGCAGTGCGGCACTGGGCCAAGAATATGCATTGATCAACATGTAACTATAAGCAGTGCTGGTGGTACAGTGTCGACGTTTTCACTCGGCGCGGGCAGAACGGACATACACGAACAAAGCTGAGTAACAAAAGGAACAGTTGATTTAGTTTTGTAAGCCGATCCGTCCTTCTCAGGAGTATGACGTGTCTTCTTGCCGAAACCACTGCAACGACACAGATAAAAGGCGGACGCTTCCGTACATAAACTGAAAAAGATCTTGTCCGTCCGAACAGAATTCGAACATGCCCACTACCTTCACTCTTCCTGATGGGTAGGTGCCTCTGTGGATGCCTGGACCGTCGTCTCACAGTCTGATTACAACTAGCGTTGAGTACGTTGCTGCATCTCTGCTGTCCACAGTTTTCGTTCTGGTAGGACACAATATCAATGTCGGTAAATGGAGGAAGCGGTCTGGTATCAAGTACCCCCAGTGTGAATTCTTCAAACTCTTAATGCGCAAAGATATGGTCCTGACTATCCACTGTTAAACAGTGTACGCTGAAAAGGCAGAAGCAGAGGCCTCCAGGAACGCTCTTATTTTCAACTGTGCTCAGCGTGAGTCCTCCTGATTCAGTCTGATAACCTCTTGACTTATGCCTACCAGGTGCTCACGCGAACACTCTCGAAAATATCCCTGTATTATATGTCACAACCCTTATCACCGCTGTGAAGTATCCCATTGTAGCTGCAACAGCTTGTGGAGTTTGGTCTCTGTCTCGTGTTTTCTATACACGCGGCTACCTTTCAGGTGATCCAAGCAGGGTCAGTATGATATATAGTAACAGCGCAGAATGAGCTTACTGATGAGCCATGGTTTCTAGCGCTCAGGTGCTGGTTATACGATTGGGTCATTGGGACTCATAAGTAAATCATCCTTGTCTTCTTTGTCGCAACTGTCTTGACTGAACTTTGACCCAGCTCTCCTTCTAACATCCACCTACACGGTTGGACAAGCAATCTTCTCGCGTCTTTGAAAGGAAACGTTGGATGTTTATATCAACTATACATAGCTGAATAGACCTGTGTGATTATTGGATGACGTGTGACATTCAGCGTCACAGGCAATTGGCCTGGAAGAGTTTATCATCCTTTGACTGGGTCGGTATACTTTGGAAAACATTGCAGGATCGGCAAGGGAGCTTCCAATCATTATAACTCCCACATTGTCAACCTTATGCCCAAGGCCGCCTCCCGACCCTCTTTCCCAACCTCATCTACCGATTTCGCTCTCCCGTCTTCCTCTGTGGCCACAACTTCATCTGTGACTCTCGATGACCCCAATGTCTTTTTACAACGTTTTCGGAGACCAAGTATCTTGGCTCCCAAGTCCGGATACTTATCAGAAAGTCGTCTCCATAGTCCTCTTGCCTCGTCCTTCACACTTCATTCGAGGAGACGAAGTCAGAGTAGCTTGATGTTCGTCGAAGAGCCTGAAAGTGACAAGGAACGTATGTTGACGGACAGCTCCTCTGCAAGTTCTGAGAATTCCACACCTCCCTTGAAACAGACAGAGGCAAAATCAGAAGAACAGAAAGGAAAGTTCTCCTCGCGGCCCCCTTTGACGCCCCCTCGCAAGCGACTATCAGGTGCCATGGATGTTCAAGAGCCATTTTCACCTCTTCCAGGCCGACGTCTTTCATTTCCTGTGGGTTAAATGATTAAACACGGATTATCAGCTAACGCCTGCATCAGCTCAAACCTCCACGGATTCTTAATCTTTTAGCGGAATCGCGACCAGAGGAGAATGAAGTCAAATCTGAAGCTGCCTTTCAAAGACTCATTCATTCTTGTTCAGAGCTGCCCGTTCCTCCCCGTACTCCACGAGTAGCTGCTGACCGTGGCCGTTACCCGGAAGAAGCCAGTAGAGAAGAATCGCAAAGAGAAGACACTCCTAGTGATGACGACGAACAATTAGACGATACTCCTTTGGCTTTCTCTGCCCTGGCTCCTAGTGCTCCAATTGCTATTCAAAAGCCACATACTTCTTCTGGCAGCGTTAACGGTGACGATTTCACCATGAGCACCTCAGCGAGCTCCAGTTTTGGCACTGCCGCTATGGATGTCGATTTGGTTGGCCGTTTTCCTTCTGATGTTCGACACTTGACTGATGTGAAACAGCCTCCTGGTTCGCCTATGAATTCCACCTTTTCTACTCCATTGAATCACTGGAGGTACACACCACCACCTACAACCAGCGCTGTCCGTTCGAATAAGCGCAAGCGTAAGTGTAATCCATCCTCGAAGCAGTTCTTTCCTAAAATACGGCCGTTCGCAGTGGAAGACCGCTTTGATCCATATACAAATGCTTCAAAACGACGAGCCGTTTCTCCTTCTATGTCTTATCTGCGAGATAACCATTCGACGAATGGAACTCCGCTTACCGGAAGAAATACAAGACTTCCCATCTCAATCCCTGTGAACATACCCAGTTCAACCGTCAGTTCAGCTGCGTCCTCGCCGACCATTAGCAATTCATACCCAACTTCCCTCTCACGGCCTGTGAGTATGACGTCAAGCCCGACCCTCAGGGCATCTATGGTATCAAGCCCTATCTTAAGACCCGTTCCACGTCATAGTATGATCAGGAAAGGCGATGATGATGAAAGAGAGGTTCAGGGAGCTGGGGATGCTGTTGGAGGGTTGACCCTGGAGTAACAAGCAGTCTTGATCGTATGCCGATATAGTCTGTATCTGCTTGGTCTGCTCATGCAAATGATGCTAGAACTTTTCACAGTTGTTTTCTTTTCTTGGTAAGCACTTTTCTGCAGACTATTTTCGCTTGCCGATGACTCTTGTTCCATAGATTGATTGAATGGGGTGATTGGTTCGTATATTGTCATAGGAAGCTGTACATTATCTGTAAAATATGAGATTAGAGCACGGATATATTATTTTGATGGGGATTTCACGTGCTCTCAAACTTTTGGTGGGACTTACCACAACCAGTTCTTACCACACGGCGTAGGCCTTACGATCACGACACATATACCTCCTTATCTCTGTGCTCACTCATGAGCGCCACTGTCAAACTCACAAAGAAGCAAAAGAAGGGGATAGCCTTCCGAGAACGCAAGACCGGCACCAGGCGGAGCAAAGATGGGGATGGGGCTCATAACTCGGAGGATAATGACGTCCCTGTCATGGAAGATCAAGATGCGCTTGCTGCCGAGGGTGCTGCAGTGGAAATGGCGGAAGTTGTGGAAGGGAAGAAGTCGAAATCAGTCCCGAAGGTCTCTGGCGACGACGATCAGGCTAAGGGTAAACGCAAGGCCGAGGCGGATGAGGCGGACGGGGAGCATAGCAGCAAACCAAAGAAGAGGAAACGGCAGGATGCAGACGTCGACGCTTCCGAATCCACAGAAGAGAAACCAGTCGCGAAGCGGAAAAAGTCTGTGGAGGATGCTGGGGAATCTGGTCAGCATACGAAGGTAGCGGCGAAATCGAAGCAGAGGTTCATATTGTTCCTTGGTGAGTACGTCGCTTGTTTCCCTTTACATCGTGTGCTCAGGTGGATTGAACAGGCAATCTAAAGTATACGACGACCCATGATGCCATTGCAAAACATTTTGCAACCTGCGGTATGTTGTTATACTTTTCTGCCTATCCAGTGTTTTCATCTGTACCTCAGATCCTCCGCCTACTATTCGTCTCCTAACACCAAAGTCTACTAGCGGAAAACCGAACATAAAATCCAAAGGCTGTGCTTTCTTAGAATTTACCCATAGAAACGCTCTGCAACAAGGACTCAAAATGCACCAGTCCGAGCTCGATGGCCGGATGATCAATGTCGAACTGACAGCCGGCGGTGGTGGAAAGAGCGAGAGCAGACTAGAAAAAGTCCGAGAACGGAACAAGCATTTGCTCGACCAAAGAGTTTGTGATCCACCCTTTTTAACGTTGCATCGACTGAGGGCTTTCTCTTAGAAGGAAAAAATTGAAAAGCTTGCTACGTCTGATGCCAGTGTGATACCCGCTATGCCGGACAAACCACAGCGGTATTCAGCTACCTCTGGTATCAAGCAAGCACCTTCCAAACGCAGGACGTGGACAGTCGGAGATGTTGATGATGAGGAAACACACCGAGGGGGAAAGAAGCATTCCAAGCGCTCTAGGTCTAAACCAAGCGGGAAGATGTGGGGTACAGGTGTGAATGCGATACCAGTTGGTTAATTATATATCTTATCACCATTTTAATGTTACGGCTTCTCAGCTGGACAAGGAATTGAAAGATGTATGCTCTTACTGATCATGTACATGCATGCATAAGGGTCCAAAAATATTGTTTCAGCCCATTTATTCTGATGTTTATGTACTGATGGACCTTGATACTAAGCCCATCGAAGAAACATGCAGAGACGGGCCAAAAATGACTAAAAGACAGAAGGATCTGGGGTATATAATCTGAAAACACATGAATCTACACCAAACATGCATATAAAAAGCAAAAGCTAGTACTCTGAAACATGATAAGGAGGAGTCAGCTTACAACCATGATCATCTACAACATCAACTCCCTCTCCTTGTTGATTCTCCAACCCATCAATGATTACATCAATAACTTCAAAGCTAGGTAAGAAATTCCATGCTTGATAAAAGGCAGATCCAACTCCACATGAGAACCGGATGTCAAAGTGGGTGCCAGATACCCTATTGGCAAAAGTGATACCGGAGAAATAGGCAAATTTCGTGATGTAGTGACAGAAGGAGGTGGTGCCGACGAGAGCAAAAAATGGATAAAATACTGCTAGACTGTATTGGGTAACACTGCAAGATATGACAGATAAAAATAACAGATGTTTCAAAGTTTTAACATAGCATATGCAACTATATTGAGTCGACTACAAGTGCCAACCATATGGTCAAAGACTGAAAACGAGGCGCATCCAGAATGTTTGGAAAGAGGGTACTTAGACCCATGGCGAGAAAGAAAGTTGACATAAGAGCGATTGCCGGTGTGGCTGGACCAGTAGGCACTAGCAGAGCCCAGGAAAGTGCAGTTTCAGAGGTATAGAGAGCATGAGTGCAGGAAGGACGAAATTTTGGATTATGCGGTCCATTGCGTCGGGGCTTCTGTCGTTGAAGGAGTTGAACGTGGTTTGAATACACGGAAGTTCCAATGACATCATACAACAAAATCAGGCAGATGAGACGTCGTCATGATCAAGTCGAACAAAATCTAAAACAAGGGCTTAAGCTTCAGTCCGAGCTCCTCCTTCGACGTTCAACGTTGGACTGATAGCTGGTAGTGTGTAACAAGCGAGAGCAGACCAAAAGCCGTGGAACGCTCCAAGATATGGGGCACAGGTGCGAATCAGTCGGTCAAAGAATCCAGGAGAATAAAATACTATTACTGCGCCTCCGCGCGAAACGTAAAACTGTCCATAGATAGATAAATAAGACATCGGGCCAGCCCGTCTACTTCGAAACCAATATAAAAACCAAGAACTAGAGTTTCAATCGGTACACATAAACGCGCGTCGTCGAGCAAATAGGACAGGCAAACACGCACGAATATGATGAGGACTCCGAAGACTTTTAGCATCAGCCAGCGGCTGTTGACCATGTTCCCCCAGTACTTGAGCAGCTCGCGCTGCGCGCCCATCACGTTGGACTGTATGTCCATGGTATCCGCGTCAATGCGCTGCACCGTCTCCCTCTGCTCCGCGACCATGTTGGCGAGCTGCGTGAATATCTGGCCGAGTTCTGCGATGGTCGATTCTATGGACTCGATTGCCGTCGTCCGTGATTGGATGTACGAGTCCTGACAAAGAGACTGGTTCAGCAGGATACGAGAAAACGACCGCGGTGGGAAGCGCGTACTTGTTGTTCGATCATTTGCATCTGCTGGAAGGCGCCTTGGTGCCCTGCGCCCTCTTCTGCCGAGGTGAGGTCTAAAGCGAGGATGTCGCCGTCGTGGACTTCCCGGCCTTTGCCTTTCGAGTCGAAACGCGACGGGCTGCCGTCGCCCATGGGGTCATTTCTGGAGGATTGGTAGAGGAGTGAATCTGAGTAAACATCGCATTAGACGTTGTTGCGGCATCAGGGAGGGTAGGACGCACTTGAGGGTGTAGGGTTTGCGGCGGCGGCGGTAGAGTACATGAATTGCTCTGTCCGGTCCTTGGACTCTTTCATGTTCTGTCGGCGGGAGGGTGTGTGGAACGGTGGTTGGTGTTTTACTGTGTTCGCTTACCTGGGTTCGTACTTCTAGGACGTCTTTAAAGGTCATACTAGTGTTGGCCAGCTTCCCTTGTAGCATCATGACGATATTGTTATGGTGTTCATCTATCTGCTTTCCTTCTACCGTCTTGTTCGCACCGTGTAAATTCTGTTGTTTTCGATGAGCCTGGAGAGCCGCTATTTGTTTGTTGATGTGCGCAATGTCTTGCTTTATGATAAACGTCAATTCCTGAGAAAGAACATGAGGCGAAGCGAGGGCAGATGGGGCGCTGAATCGTACACTAATCTCCACAGGCCGGTCATCAAAGAGCGTCTTGCGCTTCGCCACTACAAAGGACAGTTTGTACAGCGCGGAAAGCGTGGCAGAGAACCCTCACAATGAGCAAGCTTGTTGAGCTTTAACGAGGTGCTGCTGATATCCTTGCCGATGGCAGAGGCCATGCGCGAAAACTCGCTCTTGCTGCCGCCGGCCTTGTCGTTGGACTGGAGCAGGCGTTGTTTCACCTCTGGACCGCGGGCGGGTATCGAGGAGCGACTCCGGATCGAGTCGACGCAGGCCTTGAACTCGTTCGTGCGGTCCTGGGTCGGCATCTGGGCGGAGGACGAGAAGGTGCTGCAATGGAGCGGTGTGTAACAACCTCGCCCTTCCGTGGTAACGTGGCGCACGTGATTTTTACGCGATTTGTGGGTGCCTGGCCGGGACAAAATAATAATTAAACGGGCAAGGCGATTGAAAAGTTTGTAGGCGACTGGCCGGGCTCCCGTACGCGTGCGCATGCTCCACGGTTTAAAGTTGAACTCGCGTGCTTGCTCTGTGTTGCCTTGTTTGAGGTTTTTTCGTCGTCGTTGGAGCCCGAACCGTCCTTGTTCTGCTGCTGCTGCTGTTAATCCGAAATACATGGCTTCGAGCGACTCTCAGTACTCGCGCGTCCTCATATTCGGCGCTGGAAATTTTGGGTCATGTCTCGCTTCGCATCTTGGGGACACGCAGCACGACGTCTACATGTGGGCCCGCGAGGCGTCGATCGTTTCGCACTTTAACGAGCATCATCGCAACCCAGTGTATCTGCGGGACCATCAGTTCCCGACGAACATCACCGCCGTAGGGCCAGAGATGCCGAGCAAAGAGCTGATCGACTCGATGGATGTACTTTTGTTTGCGATACCTACGCAGTTTCTGAGGTACCTGCCATGGCTTGTCCCCGAGGGACAAGAGACTTATGATATGATTCAAGGGCTAATCTCGCTATTCTGCAACCACTGCTGGATACCAAAAAGATGCCTCTTTTGATTTTTGTGAACAAGGGGATAGAGATTGGGACACATGCATTGACACTGGAGATCATCGCCGATACGTGTGGGCCAGAAGTGGCTAAGAAGGCTACTTTTATTGTATGTATTTCTTTTTTGAGGAATACTGGATTCACAGAACGTTTCAGTCGGGCCCATCATTTGCGAAAGAAAGTAAGAAGTGGACCGCAGATGGGCTGTCAACTGACTGTGTTACTAGTTGTGGAACGTCAGCCGACATCGGTGTCGGTCGCGTCGTTTACCGAGGAGGAAGCAAACAAGGCTTCTGTCCTGTTTCATCAGCCCCATTTCCGCTGGTGGGTGCCTTGATGACACAGCGGGGCGTCTGTACTGACAGATATAGCTACACGGGGGGCGATCCCATAGGCATCGAACTGGCCGGGGCGCTGAAGAACGTGTACGCGATCGCGTCAGGCATGTCTGACGGGCTGGGGTTTGAGAACAACACGCGAGCAAGTGGGTGTTGGCTGTTTGTGATGAGCAGGTGCTGACTGTAGCTAGTGATCATAACAAGGGGTTTGGCAGAGATGACCTGTATCGGAACGGCTTATGGGGCATCGCCACTGACGTTCCTGGGACTAGCAGGGGTGGGGGATCTGTTTCTGACATGCAGCTCGTCGAACAGCCGGAACTACACTGTTGGGTACCGGCTGGGGAAGGGCGAGTCGCTGGAGACGATCATGAAGACGCTGGGCAGTGTTGCGGAGGGCGTTTCGACGGCGAAGGGTGTGAAAAAGATCATCGATGAGCTGGGGGTGAACGCGCCGATTGCCAGTACGGTGAGTGCGGTTCCCACTGGGTGACAGGGTGCTGATGGGCTGCAGATATACGAGGTGCTGTACCACGGTGAGTGTGCGTGTGCGGGCGTGGGCGCTGCTGACGACGGGCGCAGGCAAGGACGCGCGGACGGGGGTGCGGGAGCTGATGGAGCGGCCGGCGTCGCGGGAGCTGGAGCTGCCGGGGACCGCAGGGGGGCCTGCGCGGCAGCTGATGGGGAAGCTGGGGCTGGCGTAGCAGTAGGAAATAGAAATTTAGACGCCGGGCCGAGATTGATCTCACGGTATTTTTTTGTTGTGATTTTTTGCACTTTGCCCGTAACCGCCACCATCGAACCATGGCCTCTGCTCTCTCCACCGCGTGCTCCTCGGGCGACGCCGACGCCGTGCGCGCCCTCCTCGACGCTGCTGCGCCCGCCGACCTCGAGGCGAAAGGTCTGTGCCCCTGCGCCCCCGCGGCCGCCCACTCACCGCCTGCAGATCAGTTCGGCGTCACCCCGCTCATCGAGGCGGTCAGAAACGGCCATGCCGACATTGTGCAGGCGCTGCTGGACAAAGGTGCGTGTGCTGCCCGCGTGCGCTGCGCTGCTGACGCCGCCCAGGCGCCGACCCGACGAATGCGTCGGCCCAGGGCCCGCCCGAGTCGTACACGGGCGACCCGGCCATCCTCGAGCTGCTGCGCGCCAAGGCGTACCCGTACGCCGCGCCGCCGGCCGTGCCGTACCCGTACTACGCCGGGCCGCCCGACGGCGCGCCGTTCTATCCGCCGCAGAGCGGGCCCGAGACGGTCGGCGGGGGCCTCGGCAACCTGCCGCCGCCGGACATTGCGCGGTTCATCCCGTGCAGGTACTTCCCCGCGTGCCGCTACGGCGCCTCGTGCATGTTCCTCCATCCCCAGCAGTTCTACCCCGGCTCGCTGCCCCCGCCCGCCCCCTATGTCCCGCCCTTCGACCCCATCAACGTCCCCCAGTATCCCCCCAACTACTTTCCCCCGCCCCCCTTCCAGCCCCCGCCCGTCCATCCCATGTCCCCCGCCCCGGCCGCCGACGTCCCTGTCCCCGTCCAGCCCCCCTTCACCCCCGCCCCCTTTGGCCCCATGTCCCCCGTCCCCATGATGCTCCCGCCCCTCCCCCCGCCCGCCCCCATGTACAACCCCCCCTCGGCGTCCTATGTCCCGCCCGAGGGCTACCCCCTCAAGCCCAGCGGCCCTCCCCAGGACGCACAGGCCCCCAGCCCCCAGGACGTGTCCCCCACCAACGTCCGTGAGCCTTCGGGCCAGCGCCGCGGGGGACGCCGTCCCTCCTTCACGGGACGCCGCCCACCCTGCCTCTTCTTCCCTGCTGGCCGCTGCAAAAACGGGTATGTCGTTCTCACACGCATCACTCTAATCTTTCTCATCCAATCCCCAGCGCGGAATGTCGTTTCCCCCATGTCCCGCCCGACGGCAACGCTCCCCATCACATGCCCTACTTCTCTGCCCGTGGCCCCAAGCCTCCACGTCAGCCAAACGGAAATGGCGTTAACAATATTACTGACAAGATGGCGGGTCTGGCCGTTCGCGATGTAAGTTAATCAAATCATTCTTCCCGATTTGTCCAGATGACAATCATTCTAGGACGCACCCGGTCATCGCAATGGTCTTGATGGGTCTAGCCGGCCCCAATCAACAGATACCAACCGCCCACGCTACCACCAAGGCAAAAATGGTTACGGCCAAAATGGCGCACGTGCCGAAAAGCGGCCACCTCCCCCGCCCAAGCAGCAGCGTGTTCCCAACGCTGACGAGTTCCCCGTTCTTGCGGGCGCAAACACTCCTCCCACCCGCAATGGACTGTCCAACGGCCACCTAGGCCCGACTGCCGCTCAGGTGCTGTCGGCCCCCGCTCCTGCCCGCAAGGACGCCACTCCAAAAGATTCGAGCACTCGTGGCACATCCCCAGACTTGAAATCAGCTGCTGCTTCCAAGGCGAGTCTAACTTTGTTGTGCATCTCGGCCCGTGTTGACCGATGAGCGTCTTAGGCCGAGTCCGTTGGGGAGCCTGTCCCAGCTGCCACGACACACGATCACCCGGCACCTGCAAAGTTGCCCATCTCGTTTGCTGCTGTTGCTGCACCTGAGCTGCCGAAGGAAATCGCACTTTCGGCTTAAAAAATGTCAAACGACATCTGGATTCTTTTCCCCCTAGACCCCCGCATCGCCGTATCTGATGTTCTTGTTTACTCACAGTTCCATCCTTACACGTACTATTTTATTCTGCACTTTTGGCTCCCAGACGTTCTTTTTATCTATTGTTGATGATGTCCCACATATAAATTTATCTCCTCTAATCTTTTCTTGTAGATCCAGTTTGCCGGCCGACCTGTCTGCTTGATCCACAAACCCACCCATATTGATTTTACGACTACTGCTACATGTCCCTGCTACATTTCCCTATGGGCTCTATATGTGCGATTATGTTATAGTTGCTACTCATGTCCAACTCACCCTTTATTACATCCCTATAATGACCAAGTTTGCAAGTTGCGCATCTCTACCCCAGGTCTCCCCGTCACTTCACCTACCCTATAGACAGCACCTTCCCCCTTTGATAGAGCGGCAACAGCAGCATCTACCTTGTCAGGGCTGACAATGACAATCATTCCAAGACCATTGTTGAATGTCCGCGCCATTTCCAACGGCGCAATCCCGCCGTGCTGGGCGAGGAACTTGAACACTGGCGGCAGCGTCCACGTGGACGCATCGACGTAGCACCCAAGGTCCTTGGGCAGGACTCTGGGTATGTTCTCGATGAACCCGCCGCCAGTGATATGAGACATGCCCTTTAAGAGGCCGGCCTTGGCTGCTGGAAGCACCTGGGAGATGTAAATCCGCGTGGGCTCCAGGAGCGCGCGGCCAAGAGTAGTCTCGCTGTCCCAGGGGCACGGCGATTGGTATGTCAACCCAGATACTGAGATTACTTTGCGCACGAGCGAGAAGCCGTTTGAGTGTAGTCCTGAGGATGCGATTCCGAGCAGGACGTCGCCGGCAGCGATGTTCGGCGTCGGCAGGATTTGGTCCCGCTCGACGGCGCCGACGGCGAATCCAGCAAGGTCGTAGTCGCCTGTCCGGAATTAAGTTTGAGGATAAATAGTAGAACTAGGTGCCGCATACCTTCGGTGTACATTCCGGGCATTTCTGCTGTCTCGCCTCCGATTAGAGCACATCCGGCTTGACGACACCCGTCGGCGATGCCTTTGACTACCTGGGACGCGACTTGCACGTCTAATTTCCCACATCCGTAATAGTCTAAAAAGTACAAGGGTTCGGCTCCTTGTACGAGTAGATCGTTGACGGACATGGCGACAAGATCGATGCCTATAGACAGTTCAGCACGAGAGAGAAGTAAAAAAACATGGATCAACTTGCCAACTAGGTCATGGATCCCTACGTCGACCGCGACGCGCAGTTTGGTGCCGACGCCGTCTGTGCCGCTGACGAGAACGGGATCTCGGTAGCCAGTAGCTTTCAAGTCAAAGATGCCACCAAACCCTCCGATTTCGGCGTCCGCACCAGTCCTTCGGGTCGAGCGGACGTATGGCTTGATGACCTCCACCAGATCGTTGCCGGCATCGACTGAAACGCCTGCCTGGGCATACGTCAACCCAGAAACCTTGTCGTGTGTGGCGTTTAGGGCACTAAAGCACGTCCCATAAGGTTGAGAAAGAAGTTTGAGCTGGATACGGACGTACCGGTGTCCGATGTCTCTTCTGTACGTTTTACCCTCGAAGGAAATTGCATCAACACCGGTATAGGCTGCATCGAGCGCTTCTTGAATCGAAGGCGCGTATGCCGTGACGGCCAGGACGCGTCCTCCTGATGTCACGATGTTGTCAGATTTCGTCGTTCCCGCATGGAAGACGACAACGTCTGTAATGGTCGTCTGCAATGTTATGACTGCCAAAAGCGATGAGACTGAACGTACTCGATGGTACAGTCTTGAACTCGATCACTTTGCCTTTCGGGTACGCTCCAGGATAGCCTTGCGAAGCGAGTATGACTGAGACGGCGAACCCGGGACGCACAGATATCGTTGTTGAATCGAGGTGGTGGTTTGCGCATGCCTGGGCTGAGTCAAGAAGACATTCCGGCGGGAAAGAGAAGACGGTTTACCATCATCACAGATACTAGGTCAACCTCTTCACTTAGAAGAAGCATTAATGCCTCGGTTTCGGGATCTCCGAACCGAACGTTATATTCCAGGACCTTTGGTCCGGAGGGAGTCAGCATGAAACCAGTGAACAGTATGCCGACGAAGGGGAAGCCTGTAATATATGTAACCGTAAAAGTTGTGACTGAGAACAGCCGAACGCACCCTCTCGTCGCATACCGTCTATCGTCGGCCGTAGTGTTTCTTTCATGATTTGATCCATGATAGCGGGGGTGGCAACTCCGGCGGGTGTATAAGCACCCATGCCACCTGTGTTCAGTCCGGTGTCGCCCTCGCCGATGCGTTTATGATCCTGGGCCGCGGGAAGAGGAACAATGGTGTATCCGTCGGAGAAAGCGAGCACAGAGACTTCGGGGCCTGTGAGCAGTTCTTCGATCACAACTTCACTGCCTATTAGTTTACAGATTTAACAGCGCCACATATTTCGATGGATTTGGAAAGTGCGGACCTGCATCTCCAAACACGTTCTTGACCATGATCTCCTGCAGACCCGCGATTGCTTCCTCTGTCGTTTCCGGGATAAGAACACCTTTCCCAGCTGCTAGACCACTAGCTTTGAGTACCACCTTGTGCCCGCATGTCTTGACATAGTCAATCGCCTCGTTGATCTGATGGTTTTTGTAGACGCGGTATGCTGCGGTGGGAATATTGTGTCTGGCCATGAAATCTTTCGAGAATGCTTTAGAGCCCTCCATTTTGGCAGCCATCGCGCTCGGACCGAAGACAGGTATGCCCACTGAACCACTTTAGCATTCGCGATTACAAAATCTTCGGAAAAGGCATACCTTTTCGGAAATGAGTCTCAATGCCATCCACCAAAGGTTGCTCTGGCCCAGGGACTACGAGATCAACCTGATAAACAATTCAGTCTTGATATCGTCATCAGAGATATAGCGCACTTTGTTCTTGACCGCGAAATCGACGAGACGAGGGAAATCGGATGCAGGTAGGTCGACATTGACCGTTTTTGGCTCTTGAGCCGTTCCTCCGTTTCCGGGACATACATATAGGCAGTCCAAGAGATCCGATTGAGCTATCTTCCAGGCAAGAGCATGCTCCCTGCCGCCATTTCCAAGAAGCAGGATTCGAACACCCATGGCAGAATCGAAAAATGACTGACAAAGATTAGATTAGAAAGTGATCGTGCCAGGACCCCGTGCACCACGTGTTAAAACAATGTCGTCTATGGACTCAGAGGTAAGTGTTTTTTGATGACCGGGATCGTGTGTATGTATGGTATATTTCTGTCCTTTAAAAGCTGTAGAGGAGCCAGTCATATGTATCATACGTCAATGCAGCTGTGAATGACACAAAAATAAAGCGTCGTGGTAACTTGGCATACAACGAGAACTTGTGACGATATGAGACTCTTACAACCGTCGATGACAGTGCGACGTTGAAGAAGAGGAAAGCGTCGTAGAACGGTAGGTAGTAGGTATCTAGCTCAAGACAGGTAAATTGGCTGCCTGCAGGCCACCACGTGGCCAAGAACTCAAAGACGCCATCTCCTTGGAAGCCTTTCGATCCCCGTGCTTCTTCTGTGGTCACTCTTCGGACCGACCACGAAGACGACTTGCATGGACGAATATCGCAACCTGATTCATGCAGCAGAGCCATTCGAGGAGGCGAGTATTCTCCCTCTGGAGGATTTGTTTACTGTTCAGCTCAACGGTTTTCGCTCTGTAGTCGCAAGGCAGGGAAGATGCATCTGAGGCATCCCCCGACGCTCTTGCCGCATATTACAAGGACATGGAGAGAAAAGAGATTGTTGAGCGGAAGTTATCCAAGAAAATGAATGGAGGGACCTCGATTTGGTCTCGTAAATTATCGCTTAAACGATCAGCGACGGCACATCCCGCTGCGCCGCCAGCGCAAGTGTCTCATCAATCACATCAAAGCAGCGGTGTTCGCGACGAGAAACGACGGGAGGAGGAGGAATCGGTCGCAATCAACCACAACGATTGCGACAGGCCAGACTGGGTCCGACCGATGAATTCCCCGCGTTCTGTCATACCCGACTCGAAAGACTTGCCCGCGACACACAGCAACGACGTTTGGAACTCTGTTCCACACCCCTCTCACAGAGTACGTTATTTCATCCACAATCCCGTTGGTCCTCGCTGGTACAAGAACCATCACCTCATTCCTCCCTCCGAAACTACACCCGCAGCTCGTCCTCCATCCTTTTTCTCCCCGTCGTTTCCTCCAATTGCGGCTTCTGCTTCCCAGGACCGCCTCGAAGACCCAACGCGTATTGCAGGTCCTAGCAGAACCCCATCGAATTCTCCTCTTCCTACTCCAAATTCATCGCAGACACGCGTAGAGGATCGACCCAGAACGCGTAAATTGTCCGAGACGGCTCACGACGTTGTCGACCTTTTGGACGTGACGGATCCATGGGGCACCAATTGGCATCATCACTCCCCGTACGACATTGGGTTGGTAAATGGGGCCATTTCGGTTGACGTGCAGGATGTGAGTCACTTTCGACCTCAAGAGGACTTTTATGTTGATGATAACTCTCAGATGCTACAGACTCGCTCTAGGCGATCCAGCATGGACCAGAGTCGAGGGAGGGCCATCGCACCTTCGCCTTTGTCTCAATCTACGTCTGCCGTTAACCTACACGAGAAGCCTGTGATTCAAATTCCGCGCAAGCTAAGCAAACGGCGAGCAGCCCCTGCAGGATCTCAGGATACTGAACGTAATGCAATGTCTTTGCCCGCAACCCCCTTGGGAACACGACCGTCCCCTACCAATTTGCCCAAGCGTATGTCGGTTGCTGTTCCACCGATAGGCTCTTCCATGTCTACCCAGGATAGTTCCCAGAAGAAGGGGAGTGTCATAGGCCGCCTGGTGAAGAAATTCAGCCTCTTGACAAAGCCTCTGTCAGACCCAAATAAACGGGTAGGACGGGAAAGCGTCTGGCAACAAACCAATTCGGTTAATCTCGTTCCAGATCTTGCTCCTCGAACTTCCTTCGCGCCCTCAAGGAAAGCATCTCCTGAGAAACCCGTGTCTGAGTCAAGTAAATGCGTCCTACCTCCTCCTCCCGTGGAAACCCCTGTGAAAGTAGATGACACTACGAAAGACATCGACTCTTCCTCGGTCGCATCCTTCGAAGCTCCATACTCTATGGGTCGGTTGACCATTACGAATCCTGATTCACCTGGGTCGGCGGACACAACTCCAGCTCAAGGGGCGATACCATTGCCGCCCAACACCGAATCGCCTGAGACTGCATCGCGGAATGAATCTACTACATTTTACTCAGACTTATCGCCAATTCCACAGTTAGACCTCAACCCTCCCGAGCCCCCCGAGAAAAGCCTTCCACCACCCGCGCCTCCGACAAAGTTAAGCGATGAACTTGTCTCTGAAAAGCGCCCAGTATCCCCAATTATCCCACGTCAACCATCTCCAGAGCATCAACGACCAGACCTTTCATCGCGAAGACCTAAGTCAACAGAGCATCCCCCTTCAATCGTCAATACTGAGACTTCAGCTCCCATGCGAGGTTCCGAGGGGCCTAGCTCGTTCACTGAACAGTCATCGTCACCCAAAATCACGCCCTCTCCACAAAATCCACCTCGCTCTATTGATCCACGACCACCTCAGCCTTCTCAAATCTCCGAGCCTGCTCTCCCTATGTCCAAGAAAGCTGTACCTATCCCATCGTCGTCTACCGTGCCTTTTCCAACTGAGAACACAAGGGAATACTTGCAACCATTTTATGAATGCGACTACTCGCCGCTATCAGCCGCATCGATCTTGGCCAACCCTCCTACTCCACTTACTGATGCGACTAAAGCGACGCTCACAATACCTGATCAGCTTGTACCTCCACTTCCTTCCAAGGTACCTATTGATATACCTGCACGTCAAACGGAGACTTTCCGGCTGGTTCGAAGCCCATCTGGAAATAATTTTTCCAATGAAAAAATTGTTGCTGGTGGCGAACAGTGGCAAGTGGTAGGCACGGAAAAGAAAGGGAAGAGCTCCTCAAGTTCCAAGGAGCGGGCACCAAAGGAGCCCGAACCGAGATCGCACGAACGCCATCACAAAGATCGGGATCCAAAGGACAGAAGAGATAAAGAACATGATTCCAGAGATCGTGAATATAGACGAGGTACTAAAGCTCGCGACTCCAGAGATGGGGATCACGTTCGTGAATCCAAAGACAGACATCATCACCGTGACTCAAAGGACAGAGAACACGGTCGTGATTCGAATAGGGACCACGTCCGCAATTCAAAAGACAGGGAACACGTTCGCGATGGCAGGGATAAGGAGCATCGCGAGTCTAGATACAGGGACCATCATGAATCTAGAGATAGGGACTACCACGACTCTAGAGATAGGGACCATCGTAAATCCAGGGATCGGGATTATGTCCGTGAATCAAGGTGCCATGGTCATGACCCTCGAGATAGAGACCATGTTCGTCATTCCAAGGATAAGGATCGTGTCCGGCATTCCAGAGACCGAGATTTTGCTCGAGAGGTTAGGGAGCATGACAAGGACTATATTCATGACCACAAGGTTCGAGACTCTAGAGATCGGAGCCATAGAGATCGAGAATCGACCACTCACTCAGAGAAGAAACGCGACAGTAAAGCCCATTCACAGCCCATGACTGAAGCAGATTCTCGGCACCGACATAGAACCCGAAAAGTTTCCAATTTAGGCGAAGGCGAACGGTCAACCACAGTCCCAAAAGTACTGTCACCACCAGTTCTGGAGTCAGACAAGCGCCGTCATGAACACAACGCGGTCCAACACGATTCGAAACGGGGTGAACGCTATCAAGAGGATCGGGAGCCCAAATCAACGCGCAAACGGCATGAGCCTTCCGCAACCGCCGTCAATATCAGTACTGCTCAAACTTTGCCTCTACTACCCACTCAGGATATTCCTGTATCCCGACCTCTCGATCGGCACCCATCATTGTCGACTCGCCCAACATCCCAGCTTCCATCTGCAGATGAAATCAACGCTATGCGTGCAAGGGAGGCCTGGGATATGGAACGCCTCTGGAAGGCTCGTAGCATGCAAGGCGATGAGCTGAACGGATATACGACTATCCCCTCAAACCACAATACCCCTGTGATGACCTATGTCAATTCTCCTGTCGCCACAAATCTGCATGGATCCAGCCACACTTCCTTTGTACAACAGAAAACACAACATTCAATCTATCATTCAATGCCCGCCGTGCCTCCACCCATCATATACCCTCCACTATCCATCCCCACAGTTGCCCACCAAAACCTACCTACGAGTCATCGCCAAGCTCGCACGCGAATTTACGCTGAATCTATCACATCTGACGGGAAGTCTTATACCTCTGTCCGTACAAGCAATCCCCTTCCAGAGATTCCCCGTGAATCATCTTACGAGATACCAGCTGAAGCTAGAAATTCAGAGTATTGGACAAAGTACGCTGGTCTTACTACAACAACCTAACTTGATACCTAGCCATTACAAGAACTCTGTATGGAACTTTGCATGATATCATATATTTCGGCGTTTTTTCATCCCTATCTGCACACATTTTGACTATACTGTATTTCCAAAAGCCCTACAATTTGATGTTGGTAATCTAGATACTCAAATTAATTCTTTCTCTTGTTCTCGCAATAACTCATGGAGATCCCATATGTTCATTTGATATTAATACAGAGCAGGAAGGATTGAAAGTGTCAATGGGACTATCATACTTGTTGTAACGAGATTGCAACCTGAGGAGGATGAACAGGAAATTTGGGTATAGGATAATCATCCCACACGGTTTCGCTGTCCAAGAAGTGTCGTAGACGGCTCACCTGACCAGAAAGGTACATGACGATGAGCTGCATGTCAATTTCCATAGGAAGCTTGAGTAATTGAGAACAAGTCTCCAAGGCTTGAGCCCGCGTCGTTGTGAACATATTTCCTTGGACGCCAAGTTCTTTGAGACCATCAATCAGTTCACTAAACTCTGAACACCAAGCCAGGACTCCCAACTATCAAAAGAAGTCATAAAACGCTATTTGGAAGCAAAACGGATGACACACTTGACCATATTGTTTGTATCGAGCATAGAGGACATTTGGAGCAGAACTCAAGGCATATTCAAAAGAATCATTCTGAAGGATGACTTCTGGCGCAGGTGTATACTCTGGTTCTGGGGGCGGCGGCTGCAAGATAATGAAAGTAAGAGAGAATAGAAGGAACATGAAATCATAAGAACGGACAGGTGGCCGATGTGGTTTGTCTTGGAACCACTTGTGATCACCATAGTCTATCCCACCACCAAAATCTACGACGTCTGTACGTTTGCCACCATAATCGGCCAAATCTTGAAGAGGCGGGGATTGTCCATGTGCGAACATTATTTCTTGGAGGATCGGGCTTGAAAGTCTTGACTAAATGCAACTAGCTTCCAAACGAGAGTAAATCAGGATGGAATGGTAGACGTTGTCTGCAAACAATGAAGTCAGAACAGCTTTGTCAATTCATGGGATACATTGACGCCGACCTGTATAGGGAATTTTGAATCTGGAATGGTGAGAATGTGATGGTGTTTCCAGGAAGTCCTCAGTATAAATGGATTGCGACCCCTTGGTAAGAGACCGGAAACTTCTTCCAAGATTTAGCAGGGATTTGTGATCCACAAGTAAGTCGCGTGAAAGCTTTAAATCGAGATAGATAAACAATTTTGGTCAATTGTGCGGGATACGCGCTGCCGGGCAAGGTAATTCAAAAGAGATGATATGGTCTGTTTGAGACCAAGGGAAGGAATAGAATTCGCAGGACTCAACGTCGACCCGAGTTGATGGGGTTTGTCAGAGTCGAGCGCCAATGATCGGTAATTTGGAAATGTCTCTCTGTATAGAGCACAAAGTTGTCTAACCAGCTGTCGATTACAGCGAATGGGTGTCCAGTGAAGATGGTTGGCGAGATCGGGGTCCAGGAGCTCGAGTAGACACGAGGGCGACGGGCAGATCTTGGACTATAGAAAATGTTGCGACGCCGTGGGACCTACGATAGCTCCCAAAGGTCTTGCGAAGGAAGGTATTGATCTATGGGAGGCCTCGACTATCAGGGTTCTAGGTTGGTAAGACAGTGGAAACGAGACAAGGCTACGTGGAATCAAGAAGTCCAAGTCCCAGCCTCGTGGTCACTCGATAAGTGCCTCAATGCGGAAGCTCCGTGATCTCACATTATCATTTACGACATCAATCGAAAGCGTTACACTTGCAACCAACCAGAGTACATAGAAATTGAAAAACATAGCAAACGTTATTTTATTATTCATATAAGGTTGCCTTCGGGGACCGCTTCGGGTCTCCGAAATAAGTTGCGGACCTTACTGACGTTCTCCAACTTGAAGGCACCGAAATGAGCATGGCTCAGAATCTTGGTCCCAAAAACCAGAAACCAAGCTAATAGAACTGGTGCGAGACCGCTTGCCCAATGATTCAACGTTCGGCGCTCACTGAAGGGATATTGAATCCCAACGGTCTTCACCCAAGATCCTAGACCCACTTGCGCAAAGTCTTCAAACCCTCCACCGGCTATGCCGCTCACTCCCCCGTCACCTCCATCGCACCATAGAATCATAGTTCCCAATTCCTCAGCGCGTTGTCTGATCTGCTGCCACATCGTAAGGCCGACTGCAATGTCCCATGTTCGACCAGGTGCCAAGATCAAAGCTGGCTTAGATTCAAGCTCGGTGAATAACGAAGGGAAGGCGAAATCGAGGCAGATGGAAGCAGTCACGGGAATGGGGCGAGTATAAGGCGGTCCTTCAGGTACCCAATCGGTCTTGTTCATGCCCTTAGGGGCTGTCAAATCAATGATTGTCATGTTAGGCGGGGCTTGAGAATGAGACAACGAGAAAGATTCAGCAACTAAGTAAGGCTGTCAGTATATTTTCCTAAGAGAGTGAAAGAGTGTAAACGTACTGGGCACTAAATGGCGCTTGTAATAGACGAGTTCGGGGGACGCAGACTCTTGTGAAACAAGAGCGACGCCCGTGCGTCGAGAGCCTGATGTTCCGCTATTGGGATCCCCAAAATCCTCTACAAATGAAACACCGACTACAGAACCGGTGGTAACGTTCCGTACTTTGGCCAGTCCTTCAGCCAATTCATTCTCAGAGTTGAAAGTTACGGCCCCTTCCGGCCATAGGAGGAATCTCGCAGAACTTGTGAGTTTTTTGCTTTCTTCAATATAGTCGTTGAGAGTAAGAGTATGGTGCTTGTATCGCCGGTATGGGGGTAAGACACATCCCACACTCAGTGGAGTGATTTCTGGACCCGCTACAACTGCTAGAGGGAAGTTGCTGAGTAACAGGGAGGGTATAGCAAGCACCAACAATATCACAGTAAGGAGCAAAAAAGATTTCCTCTGGGACGAGTGACTGGTCTGGATACTTGCAGGGGCACTTGTTGCTATCCCTTCTTCCTCTTCGTCCTCACCCATATACCATGTCCCGATCGCCTGGGAAAGCACAACTGCCCATGCAGCTACAATCCAGTCACTGCCCACAGGTCCGAAAAAAGGCGCCATCCAGCCATAGTAACCTCCGCCTTCTGTCGGACTCCATGTGGAGAGTCGACCTATTGGACTTATGGAGGACACCGCAAACCAGAGCGTCGACCAGAGCGCCGGAAAGAAAGTAACTCGAGACCATGTGTCAAGGGAGGAGCCAAGGCGAATGTCAACATAAACGATGAAGATGGTCAGGATGGACGTAACGAGAGTGAGGGCGCAAAGAACGGCAATCGAGACTCCAGTGGATGAGAGTGCGTTGAGAGAAGGTGAAGTCCTCGCCAGCGCGCCTGCAACCGCAATGGCGATGATGAGCCTTGTCATGTCTTTGAACAATTGTTGAGTTCCATGGAATCTTCTCTGACCGTATACAAGTAAAGTTGTAAGGGTCAACACAATGGGTGCTGAAGAGGGTGTGGGGCTGAGGGCCAAGAGTGAGAAACCGAACGTAAACAGTACGAAAATGGGCTCGACATAGTCATGAAAAATGGCAACTCTAAGGTGATGCATCTCTCAGCCAAGGTGACAAAGAGATGCCCCAACTCGACTGGTATTTATGTAAATGTGCACTACAGCATTTTGCCGTCTGACTGCGGCTTCCCACATGGTTCCTTCGCAGTGTACCTAGTCAGGTGGTCGAGAACTTAGGGCATCCTATTACACATACAGTGTCTTCATCGATATGAGGTAGATCAAGGACACATCAATTCCTCAGTCAGGTTACCCAACAAGTGAGAAATAAGAGACTCGTTAATTGCACCTACTATCATAATGGTAATATTGATCGAATCATCGCCACCAATGCTCTGATATCCCTCGATAGCCTGAATACACGACACAATGCACCACTGAGCAGGGCATCTGCAGAGCCTGCACACGTGGACTCTACCCTCCAAAGAACAAAGCCAAAAAGCCAGTGATCAACCGGGTGCGTTTCATTCGTCTTTTGAATAACTCCCTGAACACCGTGTAGATCTGAGAGCGCAGGATAGGAATGCAGAACCTGAATTGGACACTAAAGCATTCCTTGTATTAGTTGAAGCTGAAGCCGATGGAAGAACATGTGAGCCCACCGAAGGTGAAACATCGCACTGGTTTACTCGTTTACCCGTTGTGCAAAAGGGTCCGTGGTGGCATCTATAACCTGCCTTCCTACAAGCGCATCCACTGCCTCTAGCTGTGATAAATTGTGCGAGCTCTCCAGCCCTAGTCCATCCGGCCCAAGACCAGACATATCCAACTCCATTCCATCCCCTGACATGTTCTGATTGTCAAGTCCAAGCCCAACGCTCATATCCTCGTCCATAGCCTTTAATGACGCGTCTAACGGGTCTCCATCAAGTTCGGTACCATCCTGCAGGGTCATCGACAATTGAGGTTTTGGAGATGGCGGTTTCGACTCTTCGTCTTGTGCTGGATCGACAATGCCTGTGACTTGTATTGATTCTGGAGGTAGAGGCTCGTCCTCCTCGTCGCCATCTATGACTTCTGGTTCATCCGGTAAGGGAGCTAATGGCTCGTCGACTTCTCCTTCATCGTCGCTGAATTGCTATCATTGTTCCGTTACCGAGTCAACCTAGGAACAAACAGAATAAAGCGCTTACCTGTGTCTTTTCCGTCTTTACCCACTTGTAGATCTTAAGGCTAGAGCCCGGCGCTCCGTTTTCGGGAGGGACCCAAACTTTTTCCCAGCATGTTACAGGTTGCATGAGTTGACGACGTGCAGCCTCGGTTGACGCGATACTGACGCCTATCCTGCGTTTCGTAGCCATCGTCACGCTTCGTAGTCAAAGTCAATTAACAAAGTTACTGCAGAAACCTAAACGCTCTCACGCGTTACGTTCAATCAGCCGGGTTAGGGTTTGTTTCGAGGACACAGCCACGTCATTCATTTCAAAGGAAATCCAACGATATCAGTACGTAGGCAAAGTGCATCAGAATGTACATAGATTAATTCTATCAGAACCGAAGTTGCAGACGCGGTTGCACGTTGTGAAGGGAAGAAAAGAAGTTTACCATGAATAAACCCCATTTCCAGAACACGCGATGAAAGTTTATCCAATCTCTTCGGACCATCGCAAGACGTCGACCTGAGCCGGAAAATCCAGGGATCCATCAGTTTCCTGCATGAAACCAGTTACATCAAATTGATACTTGGAGATATCAAATTGTAAGTCCTACCCTTGTATAGCCTGAGAGTCCCGCCGATTCGGCCTACACTTCTGTTAGATCAACATAGGTGAAATATCCAGTACCCAACCTTAGTGGCATCAGGGTTTGCCGTCGAGGGTAGCCTCGCAGATAGACTGCCTATAGACTGACGCAGATCGGCCAACTTTGCCTCCAAAAGGTCGCATTTTCTTGACGAATTGAGAGAACCTTCGCAAGAACGTTGATACGAAACGTACGAATGTAATGTTTCTGTCTCGCTTTTACGAAGCTCAAGCTGCCTGCGCATCATAAGTTCTAGGTTTTCTCTTGCCTTTTACGCATGAGTGTCTGGGACGTAGGGGTGGTCAAATGACATACCTGTACAGGACGTAGATCGTTCGCAGCGGCCATGATATTCTGACTCAGGACTGTTATCCATTCAACCTGACGATGCCATTCTGGCGGATCATTTGTGAACGGGCTAGGAGGGGGCGCGAGGAGAGACGAAGTCAAAGACGAGAATGTGACGAGCAGAGAAAGTAGAATGTTCAGAAGTGCAGGGCGACGGTCTCATAAGCATGTAAGGTGAGTCATAGTAGCCGTACTTGAAGAAGACTTTACCAGTGCTGGGATCTGCAGGATACAGCTGATTACCGCCGGTCTCAGCTAACGAGGGTATTTTTTCTTTGACCTAGATATATTGGGACGCGAAGTCGAGAACAAATCAAGGGCGCGTACAAACCAGCGGTCGCCGAAGACATCATAGTAAGCGTCTGGTTCTTCGAGAATCCAGTCAACGCGTGGTTTTTCTAGTTGAGTTAGGGACCAATCTGGTACGTCAGACTGATCAGACAGGACTTGGTGCTGGTTGGCATCGGGCTGATCGGGCGCGCGTTCCCGTAGGAGGGCAAGAAGACGGAGATTATGTGAGGAATATTTCGTGTAATGTGACGGGGGCGAAGGGAACGGGTTGCGAAGCTCGGCCTCTTCGTCGTCCATAACCAACCGTGACGACCTCCGATCTCCGACAGGTTCGCACGTGTTCACGGATCTTGATCTTGAAATGGCTGAGAGCGCTCAAGTGCTGATCTCCCATCTAATGGACGCAAAAGTATATAAAACACTTCAATGATAATTCGCCTCATCCATGGCCGAGTTTCACTCCCTCTCAGGAGCGCTGCCTCCTATTCCTGATAACCTTACAGTATCCCAGTTTTTCCTTAGTGACAACAACCCTCTCCGCCCTGTTCGTCCCCATGCCGCTCCTTGGCTTATACACGATGAAACAGGCCTTACTGTAGGCCACGTCGAAGTTCGTTTCGTGTCATTTTATACTATCTACACCCCCTCAGTTTTTGCATCGTGCAGCTACTTCGAAAGACGCGTGGTTTGGCCAATGCAATGAGTACCAAGTGGAGCATTGGTGTGTACAAACGTTATATGAAAGAGGCGGATCCAAGCTGAGCATTTGCCACGTTGCAGGCCAGGGTGATGTTGGTAAGAGCAGTCATCTGAGCAGATTGAGACCGGCTTTATCCTTGATTTCCCCAGTTTGTATCTTCAGTCCCAATGACATTAGTACATGAATGCCTTTATATGTCGTTTTCATATTGACACCGCATTTCAGATTACCCCGTCTGTATCTGGGCTGCCCACACTTTGGGCGGAGTCATAACGTAACCGTTAATTCCTAGTCTAATGAAAAGAGTGGGCTAATCGGGCGACAGGCCGGCCAATCCAGCATACAAGGTTGACGAGCTAGTTTACCAACTACGCACCTCCGGAGCGTCGCTTTTGATAATTCATCCAGACTTCCTGAGCACTGCTCTCACCGCCGCCAAGGAGGTTGGTCTCTCAGAAGATCGTATCGTATTCATCAAGAAGCATACACTTGATGAAACGACCTCGAAATATCTGACGCTCGAACAGCTTGTAGAGTTTGGGCTATGTAGCCCTGTATCATATTCAGAATTCTGCCTCGGGCCTGGCGAGGCAAAGACGGCACTGGCTTTTCTTTCATTTTCGAGCGGTACGACAGGTAAAGTCTGCTGTTCAATAGTATAAAATGGTCCGCGAGCTAAGCAAATTGCATAGGCAAACCCAAGGTCTGTTTGTCAGAGATCCATCTGACATTTTGTATCTGAACACTCCGCACAGGCTGTTGCAATACCCCATTACTCAGTCATCGCAAACGTTATACAGATGGTCTCTCACAATAAGCTTAATGACCCCGACTACGAGAATAAGCATATGGCGCCTGGTGATGTTGCTATTGCTGGTTTGTCTATCACTTTTGCTAGATTCTTGCCGCTGATCGGTCAACTCATTTGGTTAGTCCTTCCCTTCTTCCGTAAGTGTTTAGCAGTTCGCATTCTAGTATGCTAAGGCTTTAGTAACCAGACATATATGGTCTTGTCGTCAATGTTCGTAGTTTCATCAGGATCTATAATTCGAACCGTCTAACCCTTGATTTCGGCAGCTGCACTTCCTTATCTTTGCCGGGGTAAGTCAAGATGGGTCAGTTACGGTTCTTATCTGACAGAGGGGACCCAGATATCTCTCGTAGTGGTCCCTAAATTTAGCCTTAATACGTTTTTGGACAGCATTCTGCGCTACAGGGTAACGCATCTGCTGCAAGTCTTCTTTCGTCGTCCCTTGTCATCTGCCTGACAACAGTACCAGCATCGTTCCACCTCAAGTTGTTCTCCTCTGCAAAGTACTTATGTCATATGTAGATTTGACTCTATGACTAACTCTTACTTCCCTAGCATCCCTCGATTGAAAACCTTGATCTCAGTCACGTAAAGTACTGCATATCCGGTGCAGCGCCTCTCAGTGGAGAGCTTCTACAAGTGCTGCGCAGACATTTCCCCAACGCTGCCATCGGCCAAGGATATGGTTTGCTTCTTTGAATGACACGCGTTTCGTCAAACTAATGAACCTCAGGTCTCACTGAAACTTGCACGACCGTTACAATGCTTCCTCCGAATCAAAAGATTGGGACGGTAGGAAGTGCTGGCCGACTTATACCCGGAGTAAGAGCAAAAGTCGTTAAAGAAGATGGTTCCTTGGCTCGTGAGGGTGAACAAGGTGAATTGATTGTGACAGGACCATCGATGGCTCTTGGATACGTAAACAATGAGGTGGCGTACGTACCATTTCGCTTTCTCATTTTCCTTTTTAACTGTGGATTTGCAGGACAAAGGAGACATTCATTAACGGTTGGGTGCGCACTGGTGACGAGGTAATCATCAGGAATGGTGACGTCTTTGTCGTCGATCGCCTAAAGGTACATACAGAAAAAGAAGTACCTGTTTTGTGTCTGATCACGTACTTAGGAAATCATGAAAGTCCGCGGTTTCCAAGTGGCGCCCGCTGAACTAGAAGGTCACCTTATCACACATCGAGATGTGACTGATGCCTGTGTAGTCAGCGTTCTCGACGATTATAGTGGCGAGCTTCCTTTTGCTTTTGTCGTTTTGAGTGACACAGCTGCGCGACGCGTCGCTGGTAATCCAGAAGCCGCTGCGGAGGCAAAGGCGACCATTGAAAAGGTGAGATGGTACCCTCCGTTGATAGTCGCTGAGCTAACCGATGCACCTAGTATGTTGCGGACGCTAAAGTATACTATAAACACCTGAAGGGAGGCATCGAATTTATCGACGCCATTCCCAGGAACCCGTCAGGAAAAATTGTGAGTACTGGACATGACTTGGTGCCGTTTCTGATGAAGTAAAACCTTCTAGCTCCGACGTATCCTGCGGGATGAGGCGAGAAAGCTGAGAGGAGAGAGCAGAATCAAGATTGGTGCGAAGTTGTAATAATCAGTAGTACTATTGCTATGTAAGATCACTGTATGAGCTACAACCTGTGCTCTTGGCACAGGCTTTGTATCTCATTGAGGGCTTTCCCCCCAAACCCTCTGCCACTCAGCCTCCACTATACCTCACTTTGTGAGGTCTAGCTTCAAATCCCACTGAGTAAGTAAGGCTCTGCCATAACCTCACTTTGTTCAGTTATGGCTCCAAATCTCACTGAGTGATTCAAGGCTCCACCATAACCTTACTTTGTTCAGTTATGACTCCAAATCTCATTGAGTGACTAAAGCCACTGGCATAACCTCACTTTATTTGGTTATGGCTCCGAATTCCATTGAGTAACATTGTGTATTTCTATCAAGTATGCAATATAATCAAACTTTTATAAACTACAATTGTAAACCATTTAAAATCTCTTGGTAGACAATATTGGCAGTTG
>JAGGAQ010005970.1:0-122910 GCA_017657225.1 Termitomyces sp. T69sscA | reverse complement strand
TGAGAAACAAGAGTATCAGACAAATTGGAAGGACAGGAAGGAAGGTGGGGAGGTAAATCTCGAAAGAAACCAGTGGACTGGGGAGGGGGACCTGGATGTGACGATGACGGTGCAATCGAAGGCTGAGAGTGTGGAGGAGGAACCGGACCAAAAGGATCGGCCATCCCAAGATCGACAGTGAAAGGCGAGGCGAGAAAAACGAGACGCGAGTGCGCGAGAATGCGAAGAACCAGAGTAAGAGTAAAGGACAAGTAAAACCCCAAAGGACCTATGAAAGAGTTGCCTCCAGCAGCTCAGACGGTACTAGCAATCCTAGAGAAGGATGCCCATAACCTGCCAGACCAGAACTGAGAGCCTACACGACAGAAAACAAATCCTCAGTGTCTGTCGTAGAAGAGAGAGAACAACTATCATTTCATACCTACACGACAGAAAACAACTACGTGTAAGGTATCAGTCTTGCGTATATAAAAGAAAGAAAACAAGTGTAACTCACATCCTCAGTGTCTGTCGTAGAAGAGAGAGAACAACTGAGGATGTAGAGTCACGTCGACGCGTCTATGCCCAACATCACGTGATAATGCAGCTACTGAGCCAAGCCATACCACCCGTCCAACACAACGGGACCCCCTTGTCGCTAATGCAAGACTGGTGGCTTCTTCGTTCTTTGTCAGTCCTTTCGCTTTTCATTCTGGTGTTAACTTGACCTCGAACTCTACACAGCATCACACTCTTTACTGATCATACTCCCTGAAATCCTCACGACACCGATTTAGTCGACATTGAATTTAAGCGATGAAATGTATGATGCATCAGTACGCTTTTCAGTGTGAATTATTAATTTTTCATAGCAAGTACATTTTTCCACGTACGGCACGAGACAAATGTGCGAACGACGCTCTTGTTGCGTATGTCTTTGCCGCATCTGATTTAATTGAGGAAAGGGCATCGAATGTCAAAATTTTCCATGATCTCCATGAACCTGTGCATAAAATTCAACGAGAAACTAATGCTAGGATTGGAAATTGAAGAACTTATGAACGCTGAGCTGTTAGACGCTGATGACGCGGGATCACCGTAAGTGCCACAAGTCCGAGACCGAGAGGGTCAATAGATTATATTTTCATTCTTAATATTAATTACCTTCACCCCTAGACTCGAACATATATATATGATATACTTACAGTGCATACACCCTCAGTCGAATATACGACGACTGAGGGTGAGTAACTATACGTATTTCACTATATTTCACTATACAAAATCACCGTACTTACAACCTACCTTAGTGCACGTACTTACTCGTGTATTATCTAGGTAGGATGCTCAGTCGAATATACGACGACTGAGGTGCACATACTTACTCGTGTATTATCTAGGTCATGAATCCTAACATGAGCTAAAGTAGGTAAGACGAAGAGTAGTCATACATTGGATCTTCATGTCGGTTCGCGTCTAAACTCGGACTTTTCTGGAACAGCATCCTCGGGCATGAAGATGCGGAGACACCGGCACTCATGTTTATTCGAGACAAGTTGATCATGGTATCGACTTGACGATGCGGTTCATTCGACCGTGTCAGACTCGTTCCTGAGAATACCGGGGCTGTGAAGATCAGTAAGAAGGATCAAGTTTGATATTGGAATTGAGGCTTGTAGATGAAAACAAATCCTGTCGTTGACAATTTTCGCGCTGCGCGGAACGTTCCTCAGATGAATGAGATAACTCACTGCACAAGTGGTCGAACTGCAGTTTCATGTCATTTGAGGCCCATGGATTCATACCTGCCCCATTTGAGATCCGTCGAACTCCTTGAGCAGTCATCGCCGATGCGGTTGTTCGCTCCGAGCGCGGTGATAGTCATTGTTATCGTTGGTGGTGAGGGGCGATCAGGACGATGAGGACGTCTTATTGGCAAGGCGGAGTCAGGATGGCGGGCATACACATGTGCTTCTGAATGCGCCGGAGGTAGCCGGATGGCGGGGCTGAGGCCGAAGAGCAAGGAGCTCGTACTATTTGCGGGGTATAACAAGCACTGGGGCGGAATACTGATATTTGCCTTAGGACTTCGAGCTATAGGCGGAACTCGCATTTCCGTGAGTCGCGGCTGATCATACAGGTGTGTTAGTAATGAAGGGGTCAAAATGAGCACGGTCTGTGTTCCGGTTTCGATGTTATGATTGACGCGGGTGCAAAGCAGGGACGGCCACAACCTTGCCAACTCTGCCGAAGATCCACGGTCTGTGTACGGTTTCAATGTTATGATTGACTCGGGTGCAAAACAGGGACGCCCATAACCTTGCCAACTCTGCCAAAGATCCGTAGCGATGCACCCATGGAAAGCTACTGTGCATAAGTACTGTGCATTGGCAAACTTTCGTCCTTCCCATCTCTCGACCTTTCTTCCCTTCAGTATGTCCAACACAACGACTCTTTGCCCTACGCTAAGCGCGAATCCGGACGTTTCTGGTATTGGTGTTCGAACCGCCATTTATGTGCAGAATCTCCTCAGTTTTGTACCAGCAATCTGGGCTCTCAAAGATGAGCGGATCACACCCACAGAACTCGACGAACTGGAGAAACAGTCTACCACCATTCTCATCACGGCCTTTGCCATCCTCATCTCAACCGCCATCCAAGTTCATAATCATGGCATCTCTGATTATCATGCATCAATTGTCCTTGACCTCAGTTGGATGAACAACACCAACCTCTTCATATACTTCCTACTCTACATCTACCACAGAGTCAATCTCTCCAAGGATGAAATCGATGAGGAAGTCAGGGTATCAGCAAGTGATGCCCCTCCTAGGTGGATTGATGTGACAAGGAAACTCTTGAAACATTCCTTCAATGCCATAGGCTTTCCATGTTATCTTTCTAGATACAGAATCAAAGGGCTAGCCAATAATTTCGAGGACAAGTTTAATGTGGAGCTACAATCAGGAAGCCTTGCTCCTCAGAAATGCAGGACCTGGATTTATGAAATAAAGAGAGCTGCAAAGAATTCTGTCATGATTATAGGTTCTTTGCATTTGACAATTATGGCTGCTGTTGGTATCTGGCTTTGGAGTAATCCAGCCCACTTTGGAGGCTCAGGACCATGTTCACTGTCTGCAACAATATTTATATTTGGCCAGCAAATTCAGTTGGGATCCAGTGCATTGAAGACATGGTCTATCTTGGTATACAGTACCATCTTGACTCCAATGCTGAACCTTCTCATTCCTATTGCTTTTTTTGCCATTCCATCTCTAATATTGAAGCATGGTTTCAAGTCAAAAGGCAAGGTTGAACTTTATTCAACCAGAATAGGATTATGGATTCTGGCTGCAATTGATATTATCCTGCTGGTGGATACAGAAGTGGCTATTAAAAATAACACAGATCGCTTCCAACTGATTGGTGAAGCTAAATGGACATTTGGCCAGACTCTTGCTCTTTTATTGCTTTTGGTTGCTCTTTATAGCTTTGTAGAGTCATTTCTTGAAAGGCATGCCAGGAAACTTGGTAACCAGCTCTTGAGAGCATCAAAGGATGGAGAAATACAAACAGTTAAATTTTTACTTAATCAAGGAGCAGCTGGAAGGGTGCTAGGTATGAGTGTGACAATTCTTATTGACTTGGTATTGATCCTAGTTAATTAGATGCTTGTGTGTGGAGTGCACTTGTAAATAATCACATTGAAATTGCTCAGATTCTGCTCAATTCAAAAAATTCAAATTTCAAAGGTGAGTCAATATTTACTCAAACTTCATACTGTATATGATTGAGAGACTTCTATTTTAGATTTCAAAGGCATGACAACATTCAAATTGAATCACAACTCAGACATTAGCAAAGTTCTACAAAAGTACCAAGCACATGGGTTTAACAAGCCTCTACTTCACTTTGCTGCTGAAAGAGGATATTTTAAAATTGTACAAGGTATGCTAAAGCATGAAGCAAATGCAAATTCAACAGGTGCAATGCAAATTCACTTGAATTATGTTATACTAACAGTAGTGTTATTTCAGATGTTGATGAGAAGTCTCCACTCCACTATGCAAGTCAAAGTGGCCATCTGGACATTGTGGAATGCTTGTTACAGTACAAAGCTGATGTCAATTTGAAAGGTGTGATTCAACACAATTCCAATTTGATTCTGTTAATATTTGGATGTTAGGTCATGATGACATGTCTCCACTTCACTTTGCAGCTGCAAATCATCATTTGAACATTGTGGAAGTTCTGGTGGAGCACACAGCTGATGTAAATCTAAAAGGTGTGATCAAACACAATGCCAAACTCATACTACTAATGTTCATATGTCAGGCTATAATGACATGTCACCACTTCATTTTGCAGTTCAGAATAGTGGTTTGAGCATTGTGAAGATTCTGGTAGAACACAAAGCTGATCTGAATTTGAAAGGTGTAATAGAACACAAACCAAAATTTTGCTCTACTAATGTTCATATGTCAGATCATAATGACATGTCTGTACTTCACTATGCAAGTCAAAGTGGCCATCTGGACATTGTAGAATTCTTGCTACAGCACAAAGCTGATGTAAATATCAAAGGTGTGATTAAACACATTTCCAAATTTTATTCTACTAATATTCATATATCAGGTCATAATGACATGTCTCCACTTCACTATGCAAGCCAAAGTGACCATTCAGACATTGTGAAATCTTTGCTACAGTACAAAGCTGATGTAAATTCGAAAGGTGTGATCAAATACAATCCCAATTTTATTCTGCTTATATTTGTATATCAGATCATAATGACATGTCTCCACTCCACCTTGCAGTTCAGAATGAGAAATTAAAAACTTTGGCAAAATATAAAGCTAATTTCAATTTGAAAAGTGTGATCCAACTCAAATCTTAACTTATTATGCTAATGTTAGTATATTAGATCTTGGTGACATGTCTTCATTTCACCTTGCAGTTCCAAAGAAATATTTGGACATTGTGAAATTTCTAATAGAACACAAAGCTGATGTAAATTTAAAAGGTGTGATCAAATACAATTTCAGATCTTGTTCTGATAATGTTTATATGTCAGATCACAATAACATGTCTCCACTTCACTTTGCAGTTCAGAATGGTGATTTGAACATTGTGAAAATTTTAGTAGAATACAAATCTGATGTAAATCTGAAAGGTGTGATTCAACACAATCCTAAATTTCATTCCACTAATGTTTATATGTCAGGTCATGATGAAATGTCTCCACTTCACTATGCAAGTAAAAGTGGCTATCTGGACATTGTGGAACTTTTACTACAATACAAAGCTGATGTCAATTTAAAAGGTGTGTCCAAACACTATCCCAATCTTATTCTGCTAATTTTTAATGTCAGGTCATGATGACATGTCTCCACTTCACTTTGCAGCTAAAGGAGGCCATCTGAACATTGTCAAGATTCTGATAGAGCACAAAGCAGATGTAAATTCAAAAAGTGTGATCAAACTCCGATTCAAATTCTACTCTGCTAATGATAGTATATCAGATCATAGTGACATGTCTCCACTTCACTTTGCAGCTCAAAATGGCCATGTGGATATTGTAAAGGTTCTGATAGAGTACAAAGCTGATGTGTATTTGCAAGGCATGATTAAATTCAATTCAATATTTTATTCTGCTGATTTTAATATGTCAGATCATCACAATATGTCTCCACTTCACTTTGCAGCTCAAAATAACCATCCAAAAATTGTAGAAGTTCTGGCAGAATATGAAGCTCATGTAAATTGAAAGGTGTGATTAACTCAAACTCAGATTTTACATTACTAATGTTTGTATACCAGGACATGATGTCATGTTTCTTTAAGCATATGTTCAGAGTTGTAAGGAGAACTGTTCAAGCCCTACTTTACTAGTAATGTTATGCAAAATAACTGGAATGTAGTGATTTTTGTACTGAATCAAAAGGTGAACAATTCTATATGCTACCTTTTAATATATACATATCTTTATATTTAAGGCCTCCTTTCTCTAAATCTCTTCCAATAATTGAGATGTAATTCTCAATTGTCGAAGTATAAGCATCTGATTGTAAGCAATAAGGTTACAAGAGTGTACTTCATCAGAGTTGTTTGATACAAGATAAACTCAGTATATTGTGTCAACAAATATATTGTAGTTATGTACCTGTTCAATATGAGATAAACTAGTTGTGGTTAGTATGTGTGATATGTTATAGTAGGTAGGTAATACACACCTCAGTACATTGTATCAATGACTGAGGTGTGTTGATATCCAAATCCAACTGATATCTTTTGACTGTATAGTTCTTAAATCCCTCCATCATATGTCATGGATTACATGTATCTGATGTGTTATGATTCTCTATCCATTACTCCCCCTGACTTGCAATGCATGTCTTCAATCAGAATTGGTCAGTCTAAATGCTTGGCAGAATTTGTAGTGCTGAGGCCAAGGCAAGAGTTTAGCGAAAAGATCTGCTAGATTGTCTTCACTTAGAACATAGTCAATGACAATCTTCTCCTTTTTGACTACGTAGCATATGAAGTGGTGGTGTACATCAATATGCTTGACTTGGTTATGGTTTCTCTTGTTCTCTGCTGGGTAGAACGTGAATGACACACAAGAGAGATACATGTGCATCTGAACCCAAAGGTTCGAATCAAGTGGTTTTCTGCAGACTTGAACCACCAGGTTTTTCCATAACCCAGGGTTGAACGCTCGACCCAATTGATTCAGATAATGTAAGCAGGCCGGTGGAACCAGACCATGGTGGCCATTACAGCTTATAAAAGGCGCATATCTGAATCAATTATTTGATTCAGACACCTGGTTCTATATATACAGTTCCATGACTATTTTGAACTGCTGTAAGCTGCAGGCTTACACTCTTCCATTGTGTCAGCTTTTGAACAAGACATGACTGGATAGAACGTGAATGACACGCAAGAGAGATACATGTGCACCTGAACCCAAAGGTTTGAATCGAGTGGTTCTCTGCAGACTTGAAACACCAGGTTTTTCCATAATCCAGGGTTGAACGCTCGACCCAATTGATTCAGATAATGTACTGCTGTCACAACCTGCCACCAACCCCTGGGACTCAGGCCCAGCTCTGGTACTCCCACTACCTCAAAACAACCCCTACAACCGCCCTGGGCCCAGACCGCTACCTGGCCAACCCCCTTGGCAACCCCTGGCCATCACCGTCTGTTGCCGCCACCAGCCACTGCCACCCCTGGCATCCCCCCAGCCATCACCACCATGACCGCCACATCAGCACCAGCCCCGGCTATCACACCGCCCATGGTCGCCACATCAGCGCCAGCACCGGCAACATCCGACACTCCCCTGGACCATGCCGAGACCTCCATCACGCATCACAATCATGCATCACCGCTGATCCAATCTCTGCACACCACGCCCTGCTCCTGCTCCCCTCCTCTCCGCCTCGCTGCTGTGTGTCTCTGCATTCCCAGTGCAAGACCTCTGTGCTGTGTGACATGTCTCAACTCTCACCACCATCCTGCACGATCCCTGGGTCTCACCCCAAGCCTTGGTGCTGCGACCTGCTGCTGGAACCTGGGCCTGAGCCCTGAGCCCTACCTACTGCACAGTCTATAAGTCGTAGAGTAGTAAGTAGTACTCTAGTCTTGATATTACCATAGCTCTTGTACTGTTTTGTTGTGTTTCATCTCTGTCTCGTTTTTTCATGCGTTCCGGTCTCTATATTTTCACTTTGCTTCATCTCTTATCGTACTCACCTCATATCTGCTCTGTTCATTGCCTCTATTCATCTCCTACTCTAATTACACTCTGCTTTACTCATCATCTCTCTGTCAACTCTAAGTTCTCTTGTCTTTTCTGTCTCCGGCCTCCAGTCTCGACTTGACCTGTTTCCCTTCCCCTCATCTTATCTTGACCTTTTCTCCTTTTGGCTTGCTTAACCTCTGCTCTTCTGTTTCCATCCCTAGGACTTGCTAAGTCCCTGCGCTTGTTACTTCATTAAACCCTGGGACTCGCTTGTGCACCGGCACTCGCTCGCTCTGCTCTCTTGTCTTCCCAGGACTTGCGCCTACCCCTGGCACTTGTCCTCCACCATTCCTGGCACTCACCCCCTCTTCTGGCGTTACTGGCAATCCCCTACTTACCTCTCCCACTCCACTTTGGTCTCCTATGCCTCACGCCCCTACTGGTACCCTGCGTCTGTGGACACAGTGATCACCATGTAAGGTACTCGCCCAGTGGACTGACCCCCTGTGGTCAGCAGAACCTGACATAATATCAAGACTCCCCACCTTACTCTACTGTTCACTATGGCCACTTACATGCACACTTACCAGCCCACCGGCTATCAGACCAATGCTTATGAAAGACCCATGCCTGAAAACTACTATGCCATGAGTACTCCACAACCCCTGTATCTGGCACCCCTGATCGAACACTACCCCACTCTTGTCCCCAGATATTGGGCTCTGAATCAGAATCAGGTACCCTATGGCCCCTCCATCAGCCAAGGTATTCTCCAGGACTGGCAGCGCAATTTTTGCAGGCAACCGCAGGAACTCATCAATTGGTCCTGCTTGGAGGTATGCTGGAGACACCGCCCAGCGCCTGAGCACCCTTGGTTTCAGCGCATGCTAGCGCTGCCTTCTTTGCCCCTGGCCAGTACTATGCCTAACCTGCCCCTGCTCTGCCCCTGCCTCCTAAGGGATACCCTGACACATACTACCTTTCCCAGCCTTGACCTCTTGTGGCACCCCTTAGCCATACACCTCCCTCTCCCCTAGGCTGCCAATGGGTCAAAGCCTACATCCAACAGTGTGACAAGGTCCTCCAGTCACTTTGCATATCTCCGGCAGAGTTCAGGAGATGCACCCACGCCCTCCTCATCAGCTTAGAACACAATGACCTCTCTGGGACCCTAGAGCAATGGGCTGATTGCCTCCTCAAATTCTATAAGCTCTACCAATGCGGAGCCATCCCTGAAAGCGCCCAAAACATGCTACAAGTAGATCCCAACCTCCAGGACAAACTGCACATCCTGGTGGATGAGATTCACACTAGCCCCACTCCCTGGTGCTTTGAAGACCCCATGGACCCTGTGCGCTCATTCCACGTGCAGCGCAAGGAGCCGATCAAACTCTGGAACCCTGTCTCTGCCCTGGTACCCCGCCAGCAGAAGGAGTTTAACATGGCATCCAACATTGTGAAGGCCCTCAATCCCACCGAGAGACTCTTCTACCAGCCCGCTGTCTGCACTATTGGTCTCTCAGCATGCCCCCATGTGAACTCCCTCCCCAGCGCCTTCTGCACCTGGGGACAACCTGCTGACACCAGTTCCTACCCTGACGCTCCTCCCCACCCTCTGCCTGCTAACAATGACCACACCTCCATCCAAATCACACACCAGCTCCATCACCCTCGACAATGGTTTCTGATTCCTAGTCCATCTCCTGGTCACACAGCTCCCAAAGGTCACCCCTATCGTACTAGGACTACCCTGGTTATACAACGTCAACTCTGACATTGATTGGAGGGACCTCACCATGAAGTTCCCCAGATCTGGTGCCTGTCTTGCCGCCGTCAGCCTCCACTTCCAACTCACTAACGACCCCAGCAAGGCTGGAGCCACCGGCACCCCAACAGCACCCCTGGACAACTCTGGCAAATCTCCTTCCTCTGGGCACACCCTGAGCGCACCCCTGGCCCTTCCTCCCAACATTCTCCATAATAAGTATAAAGGCCGCAACTATCCTACCCCTCGCCCTTAGATGACCTCAGACCCTGATGAAGCGGATCAGCCTCCCAAACGCCTCAATCTGGACGCTCTTGATATCAAAATCATTGGCCTGGCCCCCTTCGCCTGTATCATCCAGAACAGTACCCCCACCTTCCAGCTTTACATCTCTCCGGCGCTTCTGGAAGAACACCTAGGTGCAGACACCACTGCTCCAGAACTAAGACAGAGAAACAGATATTACATGAAGTAGTTCCTCCAGAGTATTATGAGTTCGCTGATGTGTTCTCTAAAGGAAGCGCTAAGGAGCTCCCCCCTCACCGGTCCTATGACCACAAAATTGACCTCAAAGATGGCACCACACCCTCCTTTGGCAAGATCTACAACATGTCAGAAGTTGAACTCTGCGCACTGAAAGATTATCTCGATGACATGCTCAGTAAAGGGTTTATTCAACCCTCGATCTCTGCTGCCAAGGCTCTGGTCCTATTTGCCAAGAAGAAGGATGGCTCTCTACACCTTTGCATCAACTATCAGGGCCTCAACAAAGTCACCAAAAAGAACTGGTACCCACTTCCCTGTTGCAGTCTCCATGGTGTGTAGTGAGCCCACTTACGTATGAACCGGCACATGACTAGTTGGTAGTTTTTAGCCTCAGACATCTCCTGGTTCTCTAGTCTTACCAGCTACTGAACCAGGGACTCTAGGCAAGTATTACATCCAATATATTTAGTCTTACCAGCTACTGAACCAGGGACTCTAGCTAAGGCTCACACCAATCAATCCCAGTTGGTTAAGTTGCTGTCTGTTTCTTGCGCTTGCTGCTACAGGTTATGGGCCCTAGCCCACAGATATAATCACCGAAGATTGAATTTACCACATCAGCTCTATTCTAGAACATAGAAGCAGATACCTCACCAATATTAATTGTTGGACCCTGAAAGGTTATCATTTCCTGGCAATATCCTCATCATGAATGACATGCCTAGCCCATTGTTGCTGAAACTCAGTGAAGTCAAGTACCTGGAGTGAGAAAAATGCATGTTTGGCCATCTCATGTCCAATGGCGTTCACACTATCGTCCTGGAGGAGGAAGACAAGCCTACATGCAACCCCCAGAATGCCACATTACTCACCAATTGGGTCCCATACCAACAACGGAAGTTCAAGGCTGCTGGAGATATCTACCAGCATCTCACAGAAGCGAATAAGTTCCATGTTGATGCTATATGCACTGACCCTGCCGCAATGTGGAAGAAACTCCACGAGGTTCACTCAAAGTCAGCACCAAATGCCCGATTCAATTTCCTTAGCAATTTGTTCTCCATCCATAAGCGAGATGATGAATCACTTCTTGACGTCACTGCCCAAATTTGAGGTGCTATGCAACATGCCAAGATGCTTTGTCTGCCGCCCCACATCAAGTCCACATCAAGTCCGATGGCATGGTCACGCCCACATACACCATCGATGTACTCGACGACAAATTGACCATTATGGCCATGATTTGCTCACTACCTTGTGAAGACTATGCATCATTCATCACATCCATTCTCATGTTGAATAATCTTACTGTCGACTCTGTCCTTGAGGCTTTCCATATGGAACAGACTCAATGCCAAGCTATTGAGGAAGAAGCGCACACCACCGCCGCTTGATTGATCACCTGTTATTTTTGCGAGGGGCTGCACAAAGTACAGGACTGTGTTCCTTTCAACTCGGCAAAACAGCAACATAAGACTGATGGAGTATTGAAGATAAAGAAGCCAAGGGGCCAATGAGGAGCAAAGGCAGAAGTTAAGACAGACTCTGCCAAAGCTGATGCTGCTACTATCAAAACTGAGTCTGGATGTGATGGTCCTGCTGTCAATGCCAAGGCCGCTGTTTGTCGATCCGCTTTGCATCAGCCATCCCCTTCTGATTATGGAATACAGACTCTGGGGCCACGATTCATATGACTCCGCACCAAGAATGGTTTCTTGCTGGCACCTTTGTACCATGGAGGGTCCCAGTACATCTTGCAAACAATTCCGTCGTTTACTCAGCAGGGAGAAGGCTCAGTGCAATTTAAGCCACAAGGAAAGGATCAAGACGGAAAATCTCTTGATACTGTGATTATCACAAATGTATTGGTTGTACCTGATCTTGCCAACAATTTGCTCTCCATCCCAACACTATCCGTGCATCGTAGTTTCACAATTGTGTTTCACAGATGCAAGATATTCTTTAATATTTGCAATAAGTTGATTTTCTCGGCGACCATCAACAATGCACTCATCTTATATCTCAATGGGGATACTGTTGTCCCCCCGTCTACACGTGCAGATGTAACTCAGATTGGCCCAACCTCATCTGCGTTAATTGATAAGGCACTCTTGCACAGAAGGTTATATCACCTTGGCTCAGACCAGCTCAATTAATTAATTAAAGAAGAACTTACCGAGGATTTGAAAATCAACCCTAAGTCAACACTTCCATGCATATGTGGACCATGTGTGGAAGGGAAGCAGCACAGGGCAGCTTTTCCACGAGTGGTTGATCGAGCCACTGAAGTCCTTGGAAGAGGTTTGAGCGACGTACATGGACCAATGCACGTGGGTGGTCACCAATCCAATTGCTGGTGGTGGGGTACATTTGTGGACAATAAGTCACGATGGATGGATGTGTTTGATATGTCAAAGAAAAGCAAAAGGTTTGAGGGTTTCAAGCAATACAAAGTGCGTGTTGAACTATACACAAACCAAAAAATCAAATGTCTTCACCATGATAAAGGTGGCAAATACATGTCTAAGGCCTTCCTGGATTACTGTAAGACAGAAGGTATATGACTTGAATTCACCAATACCATGACACCGCAGCAAAACAGCGTTGCCGAGCGTCTCAACAGAACCATTAAGGCAGCAATAACTTCAATGCTAGCAGAAGCAAATCTCCCTGAGAGTTTTTGGACGTATGCACTCAGCACTTACCGCCACATCCACAATTGCTGCCCAACATCATCGCTACCTCGTAACATCACACCTTATGAAGCATTCAAGGGACATAAACCACATATTGGGCATCTACGCGTGTTTGGCTGCGCAGCCTACGTTCTTGTTGGCAAAGATGAGAGGTGGGGATTTTGTGGACACACAGAACGTGGGATTTTTATAGGTTACCCTGACAATTACGTGGGTTGGCATGTGTACCTCACTAACTTGAAAAGGGTAGTAGTTTCTCACAATGTCATATTTGACAAATCCTGTTTTCCTGGCCTTTCGCTCACTCACTTGCCACCAACACCGCCAGTCAATGCATTTGAGACCATTCTGGTTTTTGAACCGTATGATTCCAATGTTCCTCTTCCGCAAATTGAGCCAGTCCTGCCTCTGGAAGTAGACCCAATTTTCGATGATGGGCCACTCACTCCTTTACCTAGTGACATCAAAGATGACTCAGATTCAGTGGGAGCAAGCTCACAGTCATCACCACCTCCATACCCTCCACTGCGTCAACCATGTCCATTACCACCCCCTCGTGAACCCAGCCAACGCACACGATACCTAGCTCGAAACCAAGATGCTGAGTATTACAATGCAGTAGAGCGACAGGAAAATCGTGAGTCACCCCTGATACGTGATCCACCCCCTCCACCTTTGCCATCACCGTACCCTGAGTCCGTCCCTGAGCAGCTGCTGTGGAATGTCAACGTCGGCGATGTTGATTTACACAGCAAGCAGGAGGTTGATCTCGCCCTCAATGTATGCTCTGAAGAGGCTCTACTTCAAGCTGGCCACGCTTTTGTGGCTCACGGGATAGATATCAGGGGCAGACATGTGGCACTAAAGGTGGGAGCCCATGACACCAATCCTTGCACGTTCCGGGAGGCCATGACAAGTGAAAACGCGGCAGATTGGCATCAGGCAATGTGCAACGAGATGAACTCACTAAAGGAAAACGGTACCTGGCGCGCTGTCTACTTGCCACTGGGATGACAAGCCATTGGATCTCGCTGGGTTTTCAAAGTCAAGCACCTGCCCAACAGAGCAATCAACTGTTTCAAGGCTCACGTGGTAGCACAAGGTTTCAGCCAACGCCCAGGCGTTGACTTTGATGAAACTTTTGCCCCAACTGCACGCTGGGCCACTGTGCACACAGTTCTTGCACCTGCCACATTGGAAGACCTACATCTCGAGTCTGTTGACATCTCGTCTGCTTTCTTACACGGCATTGTCAATGCTGAGCTATACATGAAGTTCCCAGACGGCTTTCCTGGGGACGTTCCTCCTGAAGTGACATGCAAACCTGATGATGGCCCACCATGCGCTAAACTCGAGAAGGGTTTATATGGGCTGAAACAGGGAGCTAACTTATGGAACAAAAGGCTGCACCAAATCCTTCTAAGCTTAGGATTTTTGCACATCACATCCGACCCTTGCGTCTACATCTACATACATGATGGAGTATGTATCATTGTTCCTATTCATGTTGATGACATGATGTTAGCATCAAAATCTTGCCCAGCCATCCTTAGAGTCATTGGCGAGCTACGCCAACACTTTAAACTGCGTCACCTTGGCCCTACTACTGGTTTATTAGGAGTGGTTGTCACACGTGACAGGCCAAACCAGAAGCTATGGATAGACCAGAAATTGTATGCCATCAAGGTCCTCTCCCATTTCAACATGATTGACTGCAAGGCGGTCACTACACCTCTGGATCCCAGCATTTGCCTCTCAAAGGACAATAGCCCCAAGACGCCTGAGGAAGTATAAGAGATGTGTGCTGTCCCCTACATTCAGGCCACAGGTGCCCTGCTTTATCTCGCAATGTGTACACTGCCGGATATTGCTCACTCAGTTAGTACCCTCTGTCGTTTTAATGCATGCCCAGGCCCAACACACTGGAAAGCCATGAAACACCTCCTATGATACATCCATGGGACACTGGACTACAGGATTGAATATTCCACCTCCACTGTCCACCCCTCCTGCTCTTTTGTTGCTTACATGGACGCCAACCATGGCGGCAACCCCGATAATGGCCGGTCAACGACAGGATCTATGCTACTGGTTGCAGGCAGAGCTGTCAGCTGGATGTCTAAGTTACAAACAATCGTAGCACTCTTGAGTACTGAGGCAGAATTTGTCGCAGCCAGTGAGACTAGTTGTGAGCTATGTTGGATGTGAAATTTCCTTGCAGACATTGGTATCCCACGATCCCTCTCCTCCACCCTCTACATCAACAACCAGTCCACAATCTCTGTCTCCAAACACCCTGAGTACATGGAGAGACTCAAACACTTAGATCGACATTGGTTCTGGTTACGACAGGCAGTAGACAATGGTAAAATAAAGCCTGTCTACATCTCCTCCGAGGACATGGTTGCCAACCTGCTCACCAAAACCCTCAAATGTGACGCTGTTGACAGACTCCACAGAAGGATGGGTATCATCAGGGAGTTCTCATGTACCGATCTTCGTTGATTGTGGGCACTACAGGTGGGAGTGTTGCAGTCTCCATGGTGTGTAGTGAGCCCACTTATGTATGAACCAGCACATGACTAGTTGGTAGTTTTTAGCCTCAGACATCTCCTGGTTCTTTAGTCTTACCAGCTACTGAACCAGGGACTCTAGGCAAGTATTACATCCAATATATTTAGTCTTACCAGCTACTGAACCAGGGATTCTAGCTAAGGCTCACACCGATCAATCCCAGTTGATTAAGTCGCTGTCTGTTTCTTGCGCTTGCTGCTACATTCTCCTCATCAGTGACTTTGTTGATCACCTCTGCAGCGCCAAAGTCTACACCAAGATCAACCTCTGCTCTGGCTATAACAATGTCCGTATAGCCCCAGGGCATGAATGGAAGACTGCCTTCCACACCTGCTACGGCCTCTTCAAGTATCTAGTGATGCTCTTTGGTATGATCAACTCCCCCGCCACCTTCCAGTACTTCATGAATGACATCTTCCACAACATGAACAACATCTTCATCATTGTGTACCTGGACAACATTCTCATCTACTCGAACTCACTGGAAGAGCACCACAACCATGTCCACTGCATCTTCGAACTTGGTGCCAAGCCTGATGCCCTCACCTGGAGACCAGACATGTACCCCAAGAAGTTGTTTGAGGCAGAGCACAATGTGTTTAACCATTGAGTGGTAATCCCACCTGAACATCTTTATGCTGTGCTGATTATGAACAAAGAAGGTATCCTACACCAAATTTGCAACACTCCCTGAGACACCTTCTTCACTCAACATGACCCCAAACCACTCCTGCCAACAAGGCTAACAACGACCGCCCTTTCACCCTCTCCCCTGATGACCAACTCCTACTCTGAGACAGACAAATCTATGCTCTGGACCATCAGAAGATCCGCTTGGACATCCTGCATCAACTCTATAATCACAAGCTCCATGGGCACCCCAGGCTTTATAAGACCCTTCAACTCATCTCCCAGACTTACTTTTGGCCAGGTATGAAGAAGGATGTTACCCGGTATGTCCGGGCCTGCAAGTCATGCCTCCAGGCCAAGTTTTCCCCCTGACGCCCCTACAGCCTTTTCAAGCCACTCCTGGTCAGTCACTGCCCCTGGTCCTCCATCTCAATAGACTACATTGTCGAGCTCCCTGAGTCAGAGGGCTTTGACGCCATCCTTGTTGTTGTCTGCCACCTCACCAAGCAAGCAATCTTCATCCCCTGCTGCACCACCAACAATGCCTTAGAATTCACCAAATTATTCCTCAAACATGTATTTTTCAAGCACGGACTCCTGGACAATATCGTATCCGACTGCAGCCCCCTGTTTGTTTCCTGGTTCTGATAGTCTCTGTGTAAGCACTCAAAATCAGAACTAACCTCTCCACTGTCTACCACCTGGAAACCAATGGCCAGACCAAACAAGTGAACCAGACCCTGGAGCAGTACCTCCGCCTCTACGTCAACTACTTACAGAACGACTGGCACGCGGAATTGCTCCTGGCAGAGTTCACCTACAACAACACCCCCCATTTCACCACTGGCGTGTCACCTTTTTATGCTAATAAAAGTTACAATCTCCGGCTCACCCTCTTCCTTAGAGACATCCCTTCCCACATAGCCCACAAAGTTGCCCAGGACCTCCAGTCACTGCACCAATTCCTCTGGGACAAAATCAACATTGCTAATAAGGCCTATGCCAAGCATGCTGACACCTGCCATGAAGCGACCCCCAACTAGACCTCCAGCACCCTTGTTTGGCTCAACTGGTGCAACTTGAAGATCTGGCGACCCTTGATTAAGCTCAATCACAAACGCCTTGGCCCCTTCAAGGTCTTCAAAAAGGTCTCGACCCACGCCTACAAGCTCAACCTGCCCCTGGGACTCAAGGGACTACACCTGGTCTTCCACATTTGCCTCTTCAAAAAATACGCCCCAGATCCCTTCCCTGGACAGCAACTCAACTAACCGCTGCCTGTCAAAGTTGAGGACAAATACCACTATGAGGTTGATCACATCCTCAACTCCCAACTCATTCGTGGCTGCCTTCACTACTTTGTCTGCTGGAAAGGCTATGGGCTCGAAGATGACACCTGGGAACCCTAGAGAAACCTTGCTGGCGCTCTCACCAAACTCCGGGACTTCCACCAGCAGCACCCCGACAAGCCCTGGGACCCCCAGGACTAGCGCTCACAGACAGCATTAGTGGGTGTAACCTCTGCCTCTGGTTTCATCAGGGATTCAACTTCCACCCAGACCTCTATGTGCTTCTTTGCATACTCCCTTTTCTAAGTTTCACCTTCTCACAAAAGAACTCTGGGATGCAATGACAAGACAATATTTACAAAACCTTACGAAGTACAAATTGGTACAAAAATTTCAAAAAAAAAATGGGAGACCTGGGGCGGCACAGAGTCCAGTGGCTAGGGGACCCTTCCACCGCCCTCTGCCATCTCACTTCTCCCTGCTGCCGGCCCCTCAATCACCATCACTGTCTCCATCTGGGCCACCAACGATGCCAGATGATCCTTCCACAGCGGCAACAACTCACTGGCGTTTGCCACTACATCCATCCACAACCTTGGGGCAATGGCATTTTGCTACCAATGCTCTGCCAGCAGCAACTCCAGCTAGGCCAACCCATAATCCAGCTCTGCGGGTAAGTCAAAGAGCATCTACACAATGCCATTCTGGAGCAATGCCTGGGCTGCCGATGTGCCGTCAAGGAGCAGCCAGTGCTCCTGGACCTACTCTACACCAACAATCAGTCTCAGGAGGTAAGAACAGAATGACCACTTATGCAGAATCCCCTCCTGGCTAGACGCCGCCTCTACCAGCACCCAATCCCTCTGCCGGACCGCCTCCCCCTCTGCCACCCAGGCCAGTCTCACCACCTCCCCTCGGCCTGGCACTGTCCTCACTACCCTTGACTCCAACTCCACCACCTGCACCTGCAGAGCCATCAATTTCCCCTCATGCTCCTTCACCGCTGCCAGCACCACATCCCAGTCTTGCTGCGCTCTGTTCCAGTCCATTGTCACCAACATCAATTTGCCCCACTGCTGGTTCAACTGTGTGTGCACCTCCTGAAGATGCCAGCACAGATCCATGGTCGATGCCAGAAGACTCTGCTCCATTGACTCCTGCAAGGAGGACTGAGGATGCGCCGAGGTCGGCAAAAAGATGTGGATCTCTGGGAGACCTGCCATCAATGCATCGCCACAGGGCCTCTTGCTTGGCCTCACCTCAGGCAACAGGGAGGCCTGCTACTCGCCCCATGCTACTGCTAACGGCTGCTGCCTCCCATGTGGCAGCCCCACCCAGACGAGAAGGGCTGAGACCAACTCCTCCTTCTTGCTGCTACTTGACTCCTCCTCCGATCCTGACTAACCCTTCTCAGCCTCCTCAGGACATGAATCCCCCTCCTTAGCCACCGCTGCCATTGCCACCCATGACCTGGAACAACCCTCCATCTGCTCCCACACCCACTCTAATGACCATCCCTGCTTGGCCGCTACACACAATGCCTGCTACAACTGCGACACAGAACACCTCTCGTACTTGGACTGGCATGACAGGCATATCAATGAGTCTCAGCGGGCCCCAGCCACCAGCGCCTCGAACTCACAGGCCATTCCATGGTGGGTGCAGAACAAACACTACAACCCATTAGTACTGGAGGACTAAGAGGTAGAAGTAACTCACTAGGCCATGTTAATGACACCAGGCCAACGTTGGAGGACTCCAGGGATAACCTACTGCCAGAGCAAACTGGTCAGGCATGATGTCTGCTTGGGCCACCCAGCTAGCTACAAGCACTGCCAAGGGAGGCCATGGCGGGCACACCGGCAACACAGGTGCAGACTGTGTAGACCAGGGTTGTACGACAATGGTGAAGAGCACCCAGGTGGGACCCGCCGCCAATGACAGTGCACTTGGGGACATAGCATCAGTTAGTAGGTATCCCAACGCAGACAAGTACTCACGATGTGCCGCCACTGCCTGCCGGCGACCCTGGCAATGCTCAAACAATGCCTGGCGCTCCCTGTAGGCAGCCCACACATCTATGTTGCTCTCATCAGAAGGAGGGGGGTAGAAGACGATGATGATGAGAAAAACATGAGGGAAAGACGATTAAAAGGATGAGCAAAGTTTTTTCTCTTTTATTTGAGTATGGGACTTCTTGATAGCTGCCAGACTTTGACTTTGATGCCAGAAGCAGCACAGCCACCCACTACTTTGTGTGTCTCAAGGGTCTCAACACTGAAGGGAAGGTAATGTCATGACCTACCACCGACTCCTGGGACTCAGGCCTGGCCCTAGTACTCCCACTACCTCAAAATGACCCCCACGACTGCCCTGGGCCTGGACCGCTACCCGGCCAACCCTCTTAGCAACCTCTGGCCATCACTGCCTGTTGCTGCCACCAGTCACCGCTACTCCTGGCATCCTCTCAGCCATCACCGCCGTGACTGCCACATCAGCACCAGCCCCAGCTATCACACTGCCCATGGTTGCCACATCAGCGCTGGCACCAGCAACACCCGACACTTCCCTGGCCCATGCTGAGACCCCCATCATGCATCACAATCACGCATCACTGCCGACCCGATCTCCACATGTCATGCTCCGCTACCGCTCCCCTCCTTCCTGCCTCGCCACTGCATGTCTCTGTGTTCCCAGTGTGAGACCTCCGCACCACATGACACCCCCACTGCTGTCTCACACAATTCCTGAGTTTCACTCTAAGCCCCAGTGCCACGACCTGCCACTGAAACTCAGGCCTGAGCTCCAGGGCCTACCTACCACACAGTATATAAGTTGTAGAGTAGTAAGTAGTACTCTAGTCTTGATATTACCATAGCTCTCATACCGTTTTGTTGTGTTTTGTCTCCGTCTCGTATTCTTGCATATTCCAGTCTCTATATTTTCACTCTGCTTCATCTCTTATCGTACTCACCTCATATCTGCTCTGTTCATTGCCTCTATTCATCTCCTACTCTAATTACACTCTGCTTTACTCATCATCTCTCTGTCAACCCTAAGTTCTCTTGTCTTTTCTGTCTCTGGCCTCCAGTCTCAACTTGACCTGTTTCCCTTCCCCTCATCTTATCTTGACTTTTTCTCCTTTTGGCTTGCTTAACCTCCGCTCTTCTGTTTCCATCCCTAAGACTTGCTAAGTCCCTGCGCTCATCACTTCATTGAACTCTGGGACTCGCTCCTGCACTGGCACTCACTCATTCCGCTCTCCTGTTTCTCCAGGACTCGTGCCTACCCCCAGCACTTGTCCTCCACCATCCCCAGCACTCGCCCCCTCTTCCAGCGTTACCAGCAATTCCCTACTTACTTCTCCCACTCTGCTTTGGTCTCCTATGCCTTGTGCTCCTACTGGTACTCTGTGTCTGTGAACACAGTGATCACCACACAAGGTACTTGCCTAGTGGACTGAGCCCCCATAGTCAGCGGAACCTGACATCTGCAACAGCAATAGATTCATTGTTACCTCCCTTGAGGCTCGCTGGGTATGGTACTGCCATCCCTATCTCTACTAACGCTGAGTACATCCACTGTATCTGTTCCCCTGCTCTCTCCAGTGCAATGTATTCTGCCTCCATTGTTGAAGTAGCTACAGTGTCTAGAAATTTGGCACTCTAGCATGTTGGTCTGCCTGCTTGCAGATAGACTCCTCCTGACACTGACTTCCAAGTGTCAATATCAGCTGTGAAATCCAAATCATAATAGTTCCGAGGTATGTAGTCTTGGCACCCTAGTCCACTGTATCATACCTTGTAGTGAAGGGTTGCCTTTAAATAACACATGATGTGGAGTACAGTGAGCCAGTGCATTTTTTCAGAGTTTGACATGAAGTGGCTCAGTGATGTGATTGTGAAGGAGATATCAGGGCAAGTTTCAATCTGTGTGTACATGAGAAATCTCAATGCTTTGCTGTACAGCTTATCCTTCATATAATGATGTTCTTTGTCTGTTGCAGGCAACTGCGACTGGCTCAGCATAATGCCTGCAGATAGAGAACTATACTTTGGAGTACAATCCGCTATGCCAAACTTCTCTAATGTGCACTTCATGTACTCTTCTTGGTTGAGCATGATGAGTCATTGTTCTTGGTTGCACACAATGTGTATTCCTAACACAAACTTGATATCCCCGAGATCTTTGATTTTAAACACTTCTCTGAGTTCCTTCCTCGCCCTCTCAGCTTCTTGTTTCAATGATGATATTCCTGATGTGTTGTCAGTGTATGTGCTGGTAACTGTCTTTTCACCATTCTGCTTTCTCACTCTCACTGACTGGTCTGCCTCAGATCTTCTGTACTCCAACTGTGACACATCCCCATCTAGAGTTTCCCACCAGTTCTTTGCTGCATCTGATGTTCCATACAATGCTTTGTTCAACACTGCCACAAGACTTTTCTTGTCATCATCTAGACTATTGCTGCTACTGTTGTCTATTGCTTTTCCGCTGCAATCACTCTCTCTAACCAATTTGCCACCAAGTATGTCCAGTCTGCACAAATGGTCCTAGTTGACAGTATGAGAGCTTCTTTAATGGGCAAGTGGTGGTGATATTGGAGGCATTCAGGTAGACCCAGTCTCTGAGCTGGTACTTGAGCACCAGGGTTCTTCCATGGTTGTAGTATCGGGCCATGTTGTCCTTTGCCTTTGTCAGAGCAGCCTTGGCTTCCTCCTGTGCCACCTTCATCTGGTTTACAAACTTGTTCATGGCTTTGTTCTCCAATGACTGGGTCTGGGGCTTGAGCCCCATGCATGAGTGACACCTGAATGGCTGCATGAACATGATTGTTGTACTGGAACTCAGCATCTGAAAACAGCTCATTACAGTCAACCTGATGCTCATTGCAGAAGAGGCAGAGGCACTGCTCAAGCTCCTGGTTCACATATTTTGTCTGACCATCAGACTGTGGATGGTAGACAGTGAAAGTGTGAAGCTTCACATTAAGCAGTTGGTAGAGCTTTCAGGTGAACTCTGCTACAAACTGTGGCCCCTGGTGATAAGCCCATGATTGTGCCAAAAGGAATACTAATACATTTTTTGGCACAGGCTTGTGGACTAGCGGTTAGCATGCTCCATGATCTACCTGGTGCCCATCTCAAGGGCTAGAATTCAAATCCCAAAACAAGCCTTTATCGTATTGCACTATTATTTCTCTATTTATTTAACCTTATTTTCTTGACCACCAAGGATTTACTGGCATTTCTGCAGCATTCTGGCAACTGTCATCATTTGATGACATTGACAGTCCAGTGATTTTATACCTACTTCTCGACATATTGACATGACAGACAGCTTGATTGGCACTGCTAGGCATTGCCAAGGACTGTTTGACATTTTCCTATATAAAAGATTGTTGGTTAGTATTTACTTACCAAGTTCACTGCTTTGGTGACTTGGTTGCCAATGGCAACTTTGCTTACCACTTACTATATATACTGTACTTTTACACTGCAAAGAACAAGTTACCTTCACACCCCATCTCTTATGCTTTGGGCTACAGAGCTCAATTCAGCTTATCTTACATTCATCCTAGAGCTCAATTCAGCTTATCTTATATTCATCCTATGCTAAGGTGCTATCTTAGCATTTTGTCTCACCACTGGAAATATGCCAATATTCTAACCCTCTATGCACCTAGCAATTATGGCAGGCCTCTAATGCTTGGCACCTACACTAAGCTCACCCATCCTTTCTCTTACTGCTACCCCTGCTAACTTGTCTGCTGGGACCCTGCCCAGTCCTCACTCACTTAGCAAGCTTGACACTAATCCACTTCACCTAGTGACTGCCTACTCAGACATCACTTGGCACAATTTCAGGCATCATCACCAATCCAACACATAGGCATCCAAGAGGCCATAGAGCTTCCAGACATTCTTCTGGTACAAATTGGCAGCACCATCCATGGTGGAGTAAGTGGTGTGGATGGGGATAAAGTGTGCTTGCTTGGCACAAAGATTCACTACTACTATGATGGCATCATAGCCATGAGCCTCAGGGAGTTCTACAATGAAGTCCACAGGGGTTATGCTCCATTGTTCCACAGAGACTGGTAGTGTGAGGAGTTGTCCAGCAAGAAGGTGGCACTGAGACTTGGTCTGGAGGCACAGGTCACATGTACTGGTGTAGGATCCAATGTACTGGGACATCTGAGGCCACCAGTAGTTCCAGGACACTAGCTCCAATGTCTTCCATTGGCTGAGATGTCCAGCAATATGGAAGTCATGGTGCTGCTCAACAACCCCAGCAAAGCTCTAGGATGTTGAGCACATAGATGTGGTCTCAGAAGGTCAGGAGGCCATCATGAAGGGCCCATTCATCCATGCAGACTGACTTGGCCCCTGTGATGAGTTCCAACTTCAGAGCCATGGCCACCTGAGCGACAACATCCTCATGGCAGCCATCTCAGTTTCCACACTGAATGTCCTAGAGGATGTCAACCTCCACTCCCTGGACAGCCAAGCCTTCCATGGCCCAGATGACAAACAACTCTGGCTGAAGGAGCACAATGTTGCTGTTGTCATCTCTTCCAATGCCATGGTCTGCTCTCTGGAACAGTGCATCAGATTTTCCCATACTCTGGCCTGGCTTGTGGTGCAACAAAAAGTTGAAGTTGGCTAAATACAGAGACCACCAGGGATGTCAACAGTTGAGCTCTTGGCAATTCGGAAGTACTTAAGATTTGTGTGATCTGTCCAAGCCTCAAACTTGTGTTGTGCACCCTCTAGGAAGTGCTGCCATTCCTTGAAGAACCAGATAATAGCCAGCATTTTCTTGTTGTGGATCTCATAGTTGTGCTCTACTGTATTCAAGCTCTTGGAATAGAAGAACACTGGATGCCGCTTCCCATCATCCTGGAACTGTTGTGATAAAACAGCTCCAGTGGCAAAGTCAGAGCTGTCAGCTTCCACACAGAAGGGAGAGTTGTCATCCAGGAAAAGAAGGACAGACCTGGAAGTGACTGCATGCTTGAGAACATCAAAGGTAGTCTGTTCTGGTAGTCCCCAGCTCCAGGCAGTGTCTTTTGCAGGTGAGGTCAAATAGAGAGCAGGCATAATGGAAGAAGTCCTGGATGAACCTTCAGCAGAAGTTGGCAAAGCCTAGAAAAGCCTGCACTTCTTCCTTGTTCTTGGGCTCCAGCCACTCTGCCACACCTGCCACCTTCACTGAGTCTATCTCCGCAGCTTCATGCAAGATGATCAGCCCCAAATACTCAATTTAGGTCTGCTTGAACTCACACTTCTCCGGTTTGAGATAGAGCTGGTGCTGGTAGAGGTGTTCCAAGACAATGTGTGTGATCCAGCAGTGTTCTTCAAGCATTTTGGTGTAGATGAGGATGTTGTCAAGGTATACGCACACTACACCCTCTGTGATGAGGTCCCAGAAGATGTTGTTCATCATTGTCTGGAAGGTGGCCAGGCTATTGGTGAGTCTGAAGAACATAACAAGAGGTTCAAACAGTCTCCAGTTGGTCCAGAAGGCAGCCTTCTATTCATCTTCCTCCTGAATGCACATGTTGTTGTAACCCCCTCTAGAGGTTATTAATGAGCTTAGAAATGAGGAGGAGAAGGTAGTGATTCTTCACCATCATAGTGTTAAGAACCTGATAGTCCTGGACCAGCTGGAGAGTGTCATTCTTCTTTTTAATGAAGAAGATCAGAGAAGCCATTGGTGACTTGGAGGGGCAGATGCAACTGGAGTCCAGGTTCTCCTGAAGGAAGGCATCGAGCTTGTCCTGTTCTTTAGCTAATGGGTAGACCTTACAGCTGCAGGGTCTGGAGTCTGGCATCAGTTCAATGATGAGGTCTCATTGCTTGCACTCTAGGAGTGAGTCAAAAGAGGCCTTAGAGAACACATCCTCAAAGCTGTGGAGGTACTGGGGCATCACATCCTGGAACACCTAGAGCAAAGAGTTAGTAGCAAACACCTGGGCTAACCACTGAGATGTAGTCTGGCTGGCCTGGATCCCCTTGGTGGGTAGCAGCAGGTGCAGGGTGGTTGTGTGAATTCAGTCCCCAGCTTCTATTGCCTCATTTGTAAACTCTGGGTTGTGGATGCCATAGAACTCTCCTCTCAGCTCTTCTTCCAGGGCCTCACCACTGCTCTGGTTGATCTCATAGAGGGCCTCTCTACAAAGAAACACCAGGGGCAGGAGATCCAAAAGCTCAAGGTCTGCAAAGAGCAGGTGGCCTGCACAGCAAGCCTAGATGGCCACATGCTCTCATGCTCCAGCTCAGCACTCTTCCTTGACTTCAGTTGTGCAGATGGAACACCTTTGGGGGCACCAGCTCATGGTTAACTTGTTCTATGCCCAGTCTACTTCTGAGTTGTGCCCTTAGAGCCAAGTGAAGCCAAGAATCATGTCTTTTTTGCCTAGGCTGGTGACTGCAAAGACTGCGCATTCAGCGTGAATCTGATAGCAGAAGACTAAATCTACAACAGAGCTGATGGCACTGGCTTCATTGAGTGTTCTGTCAATGTCAAACACCAGAATGGGCTTGGAGAGTGGCTGCATGGTTAGGCTCTGGCACTTTATGAACTCCATATTCAGAAACAGTCCCATCACTCCACTATCTAGAAGGGCCTTGACTCCATGGGTTTGTTGCATGTCTGTAGTCTCAATCTTTATGTTGAGGCACAGCAAGTTTGCTGAAGGAGCTGAGGCCACCACATGCTGCCAGGGCAGCCAGCATTCCCAGATGGAGAGACCATGCTGACAGAGCTTAACAGGTGTGGGAGAGCATGGCTTGGGATCTGAAGGTGGCATTTGTATGTCTGAGAGAGGAATTTGAGGTTCTTCTGTCTTAGAATGATTGACATTGGGGTGTGTATTTGCATTTTCTAATGACAGATATGTGAACCTATTAGTACCCAGCAATGGAGGTGTACATCTCATCCATTGCTTGATTAAAAATCCTCCTTTAGAGTCACCTCTGGTGCTGGCTCATCCAATGATGGGGCTCTTACAGCATCTTTTGCAGTCAACAGTTGCAGAAGAAGCTCCTTTTGCTCCAGAGTAGAGAGGTAGCATACTTCAAGGCCAGCGAGCAGTGTCACACATAGCATACCTCAAAGCCCAGTGAGCAGTGTCATGCATGGCACAGTAGTGGTGTGGGGTGATGCTGCCAAATGGCATGTATATCGATAGAAATGCTTGGCAGTAGTGGATGTGTTGCGGAGGTGGCCAGAGCGGGAGCAGGCATTGGATGCATAAGAGTAGAGTGCCAAAGACTCATCACTGAAGTGGGGCAGTGAGCGGGGTGTATCCAACATAGCTCTTGTCAGATCTCCATGAGCTGCCACTGGTTCCAGGCCACTTTGTACTCAGAGGTGATCTGCTTGTTGTCTGGATGGCCCTCTGCAAGGTTGTTGATGCACTCCATCAATGCAGGGTGCAGGCCATCCTGGAATGTGAGACACAGTTGAAGGCCATCTAAGTAGGCTGCTTGCTCAACTAATGCCTGAAAGGAGTTGATGTATTCATCCAACGTCTGCTTTCTCTACCCATACTGCTCTCTGTTGTGCAGTGCTAGTGCAGTAAGACTTGGCAGAATCAATTGGAAAGAATTCTGCCTAAAAATCCTTTTCAAAGGCAGCTCAATCTGTGTAAGGCGACCTCCAGGAGTTGTGGCTCAATCACACAACTAGCAGAGGGAAATTCAAAGTTATATTAAGCATGATAATCAATGATATAATAGTAACTAATCACCTAGCAGAGGGAAATCTGAAGAGAACAAGTCTAAGGATTCTCTGCTGCTTGGTGCAGCACATCAGTGGTTGCAAAAGCATGGGAACAACTGTATAGGTGACCAGAGCTAACCTTAACCTTGGACAATGCTCAAATAGTGTCACGATGATAAGACCCAGGTTGTATCAAAAGGTGTACTAACAATTTTCCTGGCACAACCGCATGGATTAGTGGTTAGTGCGCCCTATGGATTACTGGCCTCCCCCTTCAAAAAGCTAAGGTTTGAACCCCCAGCCTATGCTTGGTGTATTTTTCACCATTATTTTTCGATTTATTTACTTTATTTTCTTGACCCCAAGGTTTCGCTGGCATTGCGCCGTTCCCTAGTAACTGCTATCATTCCACTATATTGACATTTGGGCAATTCCATACTTACTTTTTGGCATTTTTTTGACATGGCAGACAGCTTGACTGACGCCGTTAGGTGTCGCTAAGAGCTGATGGACATTTTCCTATATAAAAGATTGTGGTCTACTATTTACTTACTAGTTCCCCATGTTGGCGGCTCAAGGGTTGCCAATGGCGACCTCGCCTACACTTTACTATATATACTGTACTTATAGCATGCAAAATAACAAGTTACCTTCACCGTCACCTCTTACGCTTGGGCTTCAGAGCTCAATCTCGTCTCTTATAAGTCTACTCTATGCCAAGCGCACTTTTGTACAGTGTCCTTTGTCTTGCCACTGGGTCTATGCCGGTGTACTAGGAATTCTTACACCTTGCAACTGTGGCAGGCGACCTACACTTGGCAACCACGCTAAGCTTACCTTTACTACTTCCTTACTGCTGTCCTCCGCTAACCTGTTTCTGGGACTCTGCTCGGCTCACCTCAATTAGCGAGCCCAATTCTTTATGCCTTGTGACTGCCTACCCAGACACCACTTAGTACAATTTTGGGTGTCATCAACGACCCACTACCAACTTCCAGAACTCAGCCCTGACCCTGGGACTCCAACCCTCCCTAAAACGACCCCCACGACCACCCCAGGGCTGGACCGCTACCCAGCCAACCCCCTCGGCAGCCCCTGGCCATCACCACCCATCACCGCCACCAGCCACCGCCACTCCCAGCATTCTCTTGGCTATTACCGCTGTGACCGCCACATTAGTGCTGGCCTCAGCTATCACACTGCCCATAACTGCCACATTAGTGCCGGCACTGGCAACACCCAACACCCTCCTAGCCCATGCTGAGACCCCCCATCAAGCATCATGATCACGCATCACCACAGACTTGACCTCTGCACGCCGTGCCTCGCTCCCACTCCCCTCCTCACCGCTCCGCTGCTGCATGTTTCTGTGTTCCCAGTGCAAGACCTCCATGCTGCGCAACATGTCTCAACCCCCACTCATCCTGCATGACCCCCAGGTCTCACCCCAAGCCCTGGCACCATAACCCGCCACTGAAACCTGGGCCTGAGCCCCAGGGCCTACCTACTGCATAGTATATAAGTCGTAGAGTAGTGAGTAGTACTCTAGTCTTGATATTACCGTAACTCCCATACTGCTTCATTGTGTTCATCTCTGCTTCGTATTCTCATGTATTCTGGTCTCATTATTTTCACTTTGCTTTGTTTCTTATTGTACTCGTCTCATATCATCTCCCTTCGTTGTCTCTATTCATTTCTTACTCTAATTTCACTCTGCTTTGCTCCTCATCTCTCTCTCGATCCTAAGTTCTCTTGTCTCTTCTGTCTTCGGTCCCCAATCTCGATTTGTTCTGTTTCCTTTCCCCTTATCTTATCTTGACCCTTTCCCCTTTCAGCTCACCTAATCTCCACGTCTCCGTTTCCATCCTCAGGACTTGCTAAGTCCTCACGCTCATCATCTCTTTAAACTCTGGAACTTGCTCGCGCACCGGCGCTCGCTTGTTCCACCCTCCTGTATCCCCAGGACTCGCACCTACCCCCCAGCACTCATCCTCCACCCCACCCCGGCACTCACCTCCTCTTCTGGCATTATTGGCACTCCCCAACACACCTCTCCCACCCCGCTTCGGCCTCCTATGCCTTGCACCCTACTGGTGTTTTGCATCCGTAGACACAGTGATCACCATGTAAGGTACTTGCCCAGTGGACTGAGCCTCTGTGGTCAGCGGAACCTGGCAAATAGGGAGTGTGGGAAGTTCCAAGGCTTTCCTAAAAAGGAAACAACCTCTGGCTAGAGCAAGCCTGAGGGTCTTGGGGAGTGGCGTAGAAGGTGGGTTGGGGCATAGTGAGGTGCCAAAAACAGAAGTCAAATAGAAGTCCCCTAACATCATCCTCCCTCTAGCATGTTCCCCCAGCCATTTGAAGGCCTCACTCATGACCCTTGGCGCTAGTAGCAACATCCACCAGGGTTCATACTAAAGCTGTGCTAAGTGTTATAATAAACAAACAATGAACAATAAAACTCACCCTTGTCTCTATATATTGCTCAGGCTCCCAGGACTCTGGCTCATCACCAGATGACACGTCTTGAGTCCCTGAGTCCCTAGTGCCCCACTCCAGCAACCACTTCCACTGAGGCAACCTCTCGCTCCAGGGCTTTGCTTGAGGAGTTGCCTCTGCTTCAATCTCCTCTCTTTCTCCTGCCCACTGTCTTCTTGCTGAGCACCAATGTCTTGGGGCACCTCGGACTGGCAACTTGGACCTGCCAAGTCATCTCTTTCTGGCACTGCCTTGCTGGCCTCAATGGCTGCAGTCAAGTGGTGTGCTTCATCCTCATCCTTCTTCTCTAATTCAACCTCTGGTGTCACCACCATGAAACACCACCTGCGCCGTCTTCTTTCTCTTATCTGTTAGCAACAAAGGCAGAGAAGCCTTGCACTTGCCCTTGCTGCCCTCTCTTCCCTCATTATCTTGGCGCATTGGCAGTGCCAAGCTCCTGCTGATGGCGACGGTTTTGCCATTTGCCTCTGCCTTCATAGCCTTATCCATAGCCTTCCATGCCCTCCTCACCAGCACTGTCTTGTGGTATGCCCTCTCCACTATAGAGTTGAGAATGTTACCCCACCCGCATGTCTTGGCACCATCCAATGTACACAGCCTCTTCATCGCCATGCATCTGAAGCAGGGAGGAGCGCCAACAGGGTACTAACACCCCTCTTAGTCGTTGTCTGCCCAGCATTTAACACACTGAAAGAAATCATCAGCAAGCGCTAAAACAAGAAAAGATGCTTACTGCCCCTCCCTGCTCCTCCTGAAACGCTTAGTGCATCAAGTCTATGGTTGCCTTCCCCTTGGTCTCCTTCAACATTACTCCAGCCTCCACCCCTGTGTCCACTATCACCTCCACTTGCCTAAGAACCAAAAGGCATACCAACTCTTTGTCAGTAAAGTCTTGTTGAGTTGGCACCTATTGCTAAGGATCAGCAAAAACAGTGAGTTCAAAAATATGCTTGCCACTCACTTCATATCTTGGCACTTGGCACCCCCTGCGCTTGGAGACCAGCTTAGTGGAGAACAACTTCTTGGTGGGTGATGCCGATCCTTTAGCACTACCCATGGGAGCCTTCATTGCCACTGGTGTGCCGCTCCCCTAGCAGCACCAGCCGTGGCCTTGAGTGTCTTCTCCTTAGTGCCCTCTCCCTCCCTTTGCCCTTGTCATGACCCCTTGCCAGTACTTGTGGCCTCTTCCAAGCCCAACCCTTCCTGCACCAATGCCTCTAAGCTACTGGCAATGCACCGCTGCACATCCACCTCCGACTCCTTGGCAACCTCTTGCCAGAATTGGTCCTGGCACCGCAAGTCCTGTTCCACAAGGGAGGCAATGATTGCCTCTTTGCTGTGGAGAAACAAGTCAGATCAAAGCTAAGTAAAAAGAAAATCAGTAAAAGAAACTTACTTTTTAGCAGCTGTACTTACCACCAGAGGTTCCTCGCCCACCAGCAAGGCCTCGAACTCCTTGTTGAAGGAAAGGGCAACAAGCACCCAGGACCATTTGTTAGCGCAACGCTTGGCAACAATACCAGAACTTACAAAATCATTGGTGAACAGCGCCAACCACTCAACGCCAAGGTCGTCCTGGTAGCGTGCCATACACCACTCCAACAACTCCCCATCCTGCTTCTATGTGATCCTGTTTCCACACATTAACTGCCACTTCTGCCACAGGCACATCATTTCTTTGACCTTGTTACAAGGTGCCTCTGCACCCAGGCCTTGGACTTGCACCAAAAGCAGGTTGGCACGAGCAATGAAGGGGGAGGTGGCCAAGAAAGCATCAGCAGTAGGAGTTGACATGGGAAGAGATGAAATTATCAAAGTATCAAAACAACTGCTAAACCTCTTATATGCCCAAACTTTGTGCACAGACCATTATTGCATGGACCCTCAACATGTGATTGCTAGGAGTTGACTGAGAACAGTTAATTTTTCAGTTGGAGGGAGATGATAAGACCCAGGTTGTATCAAAACGTGTACTGATGTATTGTCTAGCACAGCCATGTGGACTAGTGGTTAGTGCAACCTATGGTTTATCTGGTGCCCTCCCAAAGGGCTAGGGTTCAAATCCCTGAACAAACACTTATTGTATTTTTTTATTATTATTTTTGAGTGATTTTACCTTACTTTCTTGACTCTGAGGTTTCACCGACCTTGCTGCTGCACTCTGGTAACCACCATCATTTCACAACACTGACAATGTGATTTTATACCTACTTTTTGGCATCTTGACACAACAAACAGCTTGATTTGCACTGCTAGGCATCACCAAGGTCTGATTGACATTTTCCTATATAAAAGATTGTTGGCTACTATTTACTTACCCAGTTTGCCACTTTGGCAACTGTTTGGTTGCCCAATGGCAACTTTGCTTACAATTTACTATATATACTGTACTTATACTCTACAAATAACAAGTTACCTTCACCCTCTATCTCTTACACTTGGGCTTCAGAGCTCAATTTTGCCTCTCTTGAAGTTTACTCTATGCCAGAGCACCATTGTATAGTGCTTTGTTTTGCCGCTGGAAGTTTGCCAGTATCCTAGTTCTCTACATGCCTTGCAACTATGGCAGGTATCTAGTGCTTGGTGTTTATACTAAGCATCACTTCAACACTTACTTACCGCTGTCCTCTGCTAAATCATCTTCTAGGACCCTGCCCAGCTCACCTCCACTAGCAAGCCTGATGCTACTCGCTTTGTGATTGCCTACTCAGACACCACTTGGTACAATTTTGGGCATCATCAACGCTTCAGCCCAGTGCTCTTCCTTGACCTCAGTTGCACAGGTGGAGCACCTCCAGGGGCACCAGCTCATCATTATCTTGCCCTGAGCCCAGTCTACTTTTGGGCTGTGCTCCTGGAGCCAGGTGAAGCCAAGGATCATGTGTCTTGCTTGCCTAAGCTGGTGACTGCAAAGACTGCATGTTTGGTGTGAGTCTGATAGCAGAGGACTAGGTTTATGATGGAGCTGATGGCACCAGCTTTGTTGGGAGTTCCATCAATGTTGAACACTGAAATGAGCTTAGAAAGCAGCTGCATGGTTAGGCCATAGCATTTCATGAATTCTGTGTCCAAAAACAGTCCCAGTGCTCCACCATCCAGAAGGGCTGTGACCTTCTGAGTCTTTTGCATGTCTGTGGTCTCAATCTCCACATTGAGGTGCAATAAGTTTGCAGAGGGTGTGGAGGCTACCACATCTTGCCAGAGCAACCAGCGTTCTCAGATGGGGGGACTGTGCTGATGGGGCTTGACCAGTGTGGAGGAGGGTGGCTTGGGACTTGGAGGTGGTATTTGTATGTCTGAGAGGAGACTTTGAATTTCTTCTGTCTTAGATGGCATTGGAATGTGTATTTGAAGTTTCTAAGGACAGACATGTGAGCCTGTTAGTACCTGGCAACAAAGGCATACACCTCATCTGTCACTTGACTAAAAATCCTCCTCCAAGCCTGGTGGAAGGGGGGTGCATGCACCACTCCCCTCCGAGGCCAACTTTGCTGCTGGTTCATCTAGTGAAGGGGCTCGAGCGGCATTCTTTGTGGCCAGCAGTTGCAGAAGAAGCTCCTCTTGCTCCATGTTAAAGAGGTAGCACACCTCCAGGCAGTGCTGTGCAAAGTGCCTGGGCTTTTTGCATTGCTGATACAGTAGCAGTGTGGAGTGATGTTGCCAAAGGTAGAGGTCGTGGTGCAAAAGTGGCTGGAGCAGGTGCAGGTACCAAGTGCAGAGGAGCAGGATGCCAGAGAGTTACCATTGAAGTGGAGCGGTGAGTGTGGTGTGCCCAGCATAGCTTCTGCCAAATCTCCATGAGCTGCCATTGGTCCTAGGCTACCTTGCACCAGGAGGCAATCTGTTTATTGTCTGGGCAACTCTTGGCAAAGTTGCCAATATGCTCCATTAAAGTAGGGTGCAGACCATCCTGGAACATGAGGCACAGTTGCAGACCATCTGGGTAGGCCACTTGCTTGACCAATGCCTGAAAGGAGTCGATGTACTCATATAACGTCCACTTTCTCTGCCTGTACTGTTCTCTGTTGCACAGCACTAGTGCAGCAAACTTGGCAGGATCGATTGGCAAAAACTCTGCCTGGAAATTCTTTTCAAAGGTGGCTCAGTCTGTAAAGCTTCCAACACCTCCAGGATGTTGGAGCACATGCAGCACGTAAGTGGAGGCCCACCTGGCCTTCATGTAGGACAGCACTCAAGCTATCTTCAACATGTCAGAGTCAAAGGCATCTCTGCTAAAGTGAATGTAGGTGAGGCAGGACTGGAGGAAATGCTTCCCAGAAGTGCGGTCACCATTGTACATGTCCAGGAGTGCTGGATGTGGTATCTGCACCCAGAGACCTGCTGGGGCTGCTGGGGCTACTTAAAGAATTGCCAGAGGTGCCAGAGGTGGTGGTGCAATGATAGGTGAGTAGGCACTTTAGCAGTGCCTGGAGGGATTGAAAGATGTGTTTGGCAGAGGGTGGAGAGTTCAGCTGTGTGGTGGGTGAGGGAAGCTTGAGTCAGTTGCACCTGCATCTCTAGGTGTAGCAGGTGAGTCCAGGCCTCATCCTGAGGAGCTGAAGCATCTGAAGGAGTGTTTGGATTGGCAAGCTGAAACATAGAGTTCTGCAGATGTTTAAGCCTGGTGGAGAAGCCACAAATAGGGGCCCAGAAAGTCCTGGCAGGCTATGAGGGGCTTCTAGACCAGAGTTAGAAGAAGACCAGAGTTAGAAGACTTGTTCTGCTGTAAGAGCAATCTCTGGAAGCTGTGGCTCAATCACACAACCAGCAAAGGGAAATCTGAAGTTATATTAGGCATAATAATCAATGATACAATAGTAACTAATCACCTAGCAGAGGGAAATCTGAAGAGAACAAGTCTAAGAATCCCTGCTGCTTGGTGTGGTGCATTAGCAAGCAGCAGAGGCATGAGAACAACTGTATATGTGACTGGAGCTAACTTTAACCTTGGATAATGCTTGAACAGGAAGTGTGAGAAGTTTCAGAGATCTCCAAAGGTCTAGAGCAAGCCCCAGGGGTCCTGAGGAGTGATGCAGGAGGTGGGCTGGAGCATAGTGAAGTGCCTTAAGAGGAAATCAGTGTAGACCAAGAATGGAAGTCCCCTGACATGAGGTGACAACTGGTCTTTTCTTGCAGTTAGTCCTGCAATGCTTGCAAATAGTAAAAGAAATGATACTTTAATTGTTTTTACCTTATCAATGAAGTTTATTTTGTGATTTGTCTCACATCATAGAGGCAATTCCTCCTCTGTGACATTGATCATGTCAGCAAATGCCTTCTTTTGTTGTTACCATAAGCACAGGATATCTTTTTTACTGAGGTGTTGCTGCTTCTACTTACCCTTGTCAGGCTATTTTATTTTGCATTATTAGTACTAGTTCATATCTTTTTATGTGGTGCATGCATTTGCTCTTCCATAATGTCTTGCACTTCCAATTACAGTGGCAGTCAAAACCTTTTCAATGTTTAGTACTTTTATAGAGATCACTTGATATCAAATCAAATCAAATAGACAAATTCTTTAAAAAAAAAATACATATTGTACTCTAGCATATCAGCTTTGATTCAGCACTAGTATTAAGTTGTACAATGACTTATAGCATAAGATATACCCCTTTTAATCTGATGAGTCATTGGAAAGGTTTTATTGCTGACTTTGATAAAAACAGTAATCATATGCTAAATCATGTGAAAAACATGTGTTTTGTTGACTACAACTAATAAGTACAAATAAAATCATGTGTCTATTAGTATATATAGAGCAATTCTACCCTCTCTAGTCTCTCCAATCCACTATGCAGCCTGGTAAATTTCACAGCCATGGGGGCCCAAGTCACTGAACAAGTCCTTATTAGGCAGATGCAATGCACTATGTGTACAGCAGGAGCCTATAACAAGCTGTGGGCATGAGAAACTGAGATACAGGGCCAGAAAAGTGACAAGACCAAGTAAAGAAGTGCTGAAGTGCTATAAGATGTAAGCACACTCAAATAACATGTCTTGGAGCAAAAGACAAAGAGGGCACAAATATAACACCTTTGGAGAACCTGAGTGCACAGCAACAACTCTGTCACACTTTGCAATTGCTTAAACAATCATCTCAGCTGGACAATGGTTCTTATTCATGTCTGCTATAATCTTTAAAGGAGCAGAGTGAGAGAGCGCAAGGAAACGGTCCATGCCTGTAATTGCTGGGTTACCCCAACATGTCAGTGATGCATCTAGTTACCTTATTTAGTAGTAAACATGCATCTGTGATGCACATTTATAGATTACATAAGGGATAACATCTTGTATTCACAGCATATCTAGTCTAATCCAATAATTTAGTCTGATTCAGCTACTAAGTGAAACATGCAAGATTGTTCTATCTGTACACTTTTTTGATTTAGACTCTGGGCTCTTCTTACCAAACTATACTCATCAAACTTTGCGACTTCTAATCAGCCACATTGACACAACATTATCATGGCCAGCTCAGATTTCCAACCACCGACTAACCACCAGGCTTTTCAGAGCCAGGTGATGCTTCTCCACCTAGTGTAAGATGCTTTCAGCATTGAAATACCTACCCTCACCAAAATGGAATGACAAGGGTGCTTGCAACATGAGTGAGAGCTTTGGAATGCCAAGGAGGCTATCTGTCTCATGGATGAAATCCAACTTGGACCCTAGCTCTAGACCAGGGGATAAATTGTTTGCATTGGGGTCATTGCTTTGAGCAATAAACCCGGAGTTGTTGATCTACCTGTCTTTGCCTGAGAGCAGTGCGCTATCAGTGGGAGCAGGGCAAATTCACCCAGCATTTGGACACAGCACAGGGTAGCATGCTAGCGCATAGCACCCTGTACTGGGTAGCACAGCCTAAACAAGGGGCTAAATAGAGGACAAGAGGACAGGAGGTGTTATCTGATCAGATGACACAATACTAGGGAGCAGAAACAGTCACTGGAAAGAAAGAGTACACTAGAGACAAGGTGCCACCAGCATCTCAACTGAGAGAAAAGACAGGAAGCAGTGGAAAGGAGCTACAGGTGAGGCACAAGAGCCTCAGAAACAAAAATTCTGGACTTGGAGTCTGAACTGAACTCTTCAGACAAAGAAGAGGAGAGAAGGTTGCTATCAACCTTATCAGTCCAGCTTCAGCTAGTACTGGACCATTTTTCAATAGTCACAAAAAAGGCAATGCAAGAGTGTCTACAGCTAAATGTGGGGAAGCATCTACAGTTGCTGGGCTGATAGAGGCCAGGATGTACCTAGGGCTGATTTGACAGAATATATCAAACTTTTTACTCGGATATTTGAGCCAGAGCTCAATGAGTACCTGAAGCATAAGGCAGCCCAAGGTTCTGCAACGTCAGCAGCTACTCCAGCTGAATTGGTGTACTACAATGCAGTACTGCATCAAGAGCACCAGGTATTGCAGAAGCAATGGATGTTCTGAATGCACCAAACAGGCAAACAAGTCCTAACAGGACTACAAGAGATGGCAGAGTGCCATGCAGCAGCAAGCTAATACTAGTGAAATGCCAATGTGGGCATTGTCAGAAGTAGAGATGGCAATGTGCTGGTAAAGATGATGTGGAAGAACTACAAGAAATATGGATGCCTTGTTGATGCATCACTCCACTATCAAGGAAGAGACATGCAAAGATTGCATATCAGAAGAAATAACTACACCATGACATGTTGCAAGTTGTGTCCATCTAATGGACAATTAGCTGGGAGTGCTGAGAGCAAAGATCAATCCCAAGTTGGATGATAGCAAGCACCAAGCAGTCAAATATAATGTATAGTATTGACAGCACCAGGTGGTGCTCAAATAGCAGTAAGATTGAATAAAAGAATAATAAAAGTAAGAGCAGTGCTGTGTAGTAAAGCAGCAAACCATGTAAAAAATAGGAATATATGATTTAAATTCCAGCCTTGGAAAGCTCCTGAAACCTTGTCTGCAGAATAGGAGAGATTTTGACTACACTTAAGTGATTTGAGGCAGTATATGACAGGGTTTCAACATGATGTATTTATTGATCGTTGCCCTAATACTACTCACCTTTCAGTATAGCAGGGAAAAGGAAATGACATACTTGGTAGAGCAGGAATATTTAATTCCATTGCTGAGAGGACAATTGACATATTAGCTGATGCCTCCTATCGGGAAGCAGGCATCGTGTCAACCACACTTGACACCAAGTATGATGTTTGTAGCTAAAAGGACTATGCGTACTGAGGCCCCTGTGATGGCATGGAAAGGTTGTTCGCTTACCCCTGATCATTCACATATTTGTTGTTGCGGAGTTTTCCGAAATTGGTTTGCATCGACCACGGCGATGCCGAGTCTGTTTTCTCGTTCGCGCACGGCGTCTGGCCTGAAGAAGCAGCATTCGTTCCCGACGACGCTCGAGCTCGACGAGTTTGGCCGCATCCCGAGCCGCGCCACCCGCCGCGCCCAGACGCCGGCGCCGCGCGACCTCGCCGCGACCCCCGACCTGCCCCCGCCCGTCCCAGACGGCGCCTTCCTGCCGCTCAGCCTCCACGCCCGGGCCGCGGCGCCGCACCACGACTACGGCTACCTCTCCTACAAGCGACATGTCGTCCTCGGGCTCGAGCAGGTCTCGCGCCTCGTCATCGTCGTCGCCAACGAGCTCGGCACCCGCGGCGGCATCACGACGCCGTTCATCTTCTCCACCACCGCCCTCGACATCTCCTCGTCTGCCGTGAGGAAGCTCATCCAGGCGTTCCTGGCGACCTGCGCACCCCAGCCTGGCCAGGCGGCCGCCGACGCCGAGTCGCGATGGCGAGACGAGGCGCGGTTCGCTGGCCCGCACGAGCTCGGGATGTGTCTGCGCTGGGGCCTCGCGCGCGCCGTGCGATCTGTCGGCGGCCACGACGTGCGCGGGCTGCTCTCGTGGGAGCGCTATGTCGAGTTCCGAGACTCTGAAGTCGGTACGAGCCTGCGCTCTTTTTTCCGGCCGCGACTGACGGTGCGCAGCCCAGGGATACCCGCCGGCGCACTTTGCGGCGCTGCTTGGGGCGCTGGACCCCATGCTGCAGACTCTGCTCATCACGCTCCTTTCGCTGCTGTCGCGGCTGACGGCCAACAGCACGAGCTCGGGCCACACGCCGCCCACGCTCTCGCCGCTGTTCGGCCCGCTGCTGTTTGGCCTCGGGCCGGCGACGCTCGCGTTCCACCACACGTACACGCACTATCTGCGCGCCGTGCACGCCATGGAGCACCTCCAGCTCGTCTTTATCCGCTGGCAGGACGCCACCAGCACCGCCGCCCTCGGCGTCCCCGTCCGCCTCAAGGACTGGATCAAGGGCTACCCCGCCATGCTGCCCTTTTTCCACGACCCGGCAGCAAAGCCCCAGCCCCGCCGCGGCGTCCGCACCGTGCGCCTCATGAGCGTCCGCCGCAACGTCCGCATGTACTCGTCCGACCTCGTCAAGTCCGCCGCGTCCTGGGCCGACTCGTCCGCCCCGTCCAAAAACGGCCTCCTCGTCAACAAGGAGTTGGCCCGCATCGCCCCGCCCACCCTCAAGCTCCCCCCGCGCTACTCTGACGCGTACCGAAAACGCATGGACATGCCCCCCAACTTTCACCCCGACAGCGGCAGCGCCGCGCTCTCCGCCCCGCCGATCAACGCGTCGTCCTCGTCCTCGTCCTACGCCTCGTCCCTCACCGCGAGCGACAACGACTACTTTGCGCTCGGCGCCAGCACCCGCGCCGGCGACGACCGCTTCAGGAGCCTGACGGACCTCAAATGGGGCGAGTTCGAGTCCATGGGGTTCAGCAGCCTCGAGGACGACAAGAAGCTGCAGTTTGATCTCACAGAGAGCGCGCGTACGGTGCGTCCCTCTCTCTCTCTCTCTTTTTTATCTACTGTGGCTATTTTCGTCTATCACGCTCGATGCCCGATACGTAGATTAACATTACATGCTTTTAGGAACGTTCCGCGAAGCGCGAGTCGCTGTCATGGACAGACTTTTCGTCGGCGGGGTTCACGCGGTCTGATGCCCCGCTCAGCGCGACCCTCCAGTTCAGCACCCCCGTCGCCAAGACCATCTCCGCGTGGCCCGCGCACAATGCGGAGATTGCGAAAAAGCTCAAGAAGACGGAAAAGGCCCTCCCGCCGTTCGGATGGGACACGGAGCCCGTCGTCGTCAGCGAGGAGGTCATCGAGGAGGCGTTCGTCGACGTCTTTTGCGACCTCGTGTACGGCGGCGGGTGGATGGACGCCGAGAGAGCCGAGGAGCTCCATCGCGACTGCAATTGGGCACTGGTACGTCACGCCCCCGTCCATCATTCATGCATGCATCCTGTCTGATTAAATTAAATTCACCCTGTCGATCAGGTGGAATTCAAGTCGCTGCCCCCGAACCGCACGACGGCGGCCGGCGGCGCGGACCCGCGCACCGCGACGAGCCTCGTGCTCTTCGAAGAGTTCGTCCCGCTCGAGTACAGGCAGCAGCTCGCGCTCGCGCCGACGACGCGCCGCCGGCTCCCGTCGCTCTTCTCGGCGGGGTCGCGCTCGAAGGCGTGGAAGCAGGCGCCGACGCTCAACGGGCGCCCGTACGTCGTCGGGCACGTCCCGCACCCGCCGACGTACCGCGAGGTCGAGTTTGAGGAGATATTGAGGGGCGCCGCGGCCACGAAGGTGATCAAGCTCGGGGCGAGGGCGTCCGTCAAGGTGCCCCCGCCCGCGAGGCTGTCGATCCCGCCCGAGGTTCCGGTTCCGGTTCTGGAGCCGAGGGGGAAGGCGAAGGGGCCGGTGACTCCGTCGGGGAAGCTGGTGATTTCGGCACCGTTGTATGCCCCTGCGCCTGCGCCGTCTCCCGCGCCGGTGTCGCCTCCCGCGCCGGTGTCGCCTCCCGCGCCGGCGCCCGCACCCGCACCCGCGACGCTGGCAGAGCCGGAGCCGACCCCGGTTACGGTCCCGGCACCGGCACCGGCCCCGGCCAAGAGCGACGAGGCGCACTCGGACTCGACAAAGTCGCCGTCGGTGGCGTCGACGAAGCGCTCGTCGCGTTTTCGGCTGCCGGGCGGGATACCGATACCCGTGCCTAGTCCCGGCGGACGCAAGACGGGCGCGGGGGCGGGGGCGGAGTATTCGTCTGTTGAGTTTGAGGCGCGGTTGGCGCGCGGGAGCGAGGACGGGGGTGAGGGTGGTGGCGCGCGGAAGGGGAAGGGGAAGGAGAGGGCGCGCGGGGAGGAGGACGAGGATGTGTGGGTGGATATTGTTGTTGGGGGTGGGAGGCGCGCGGCGGATTTTGAGGCGGGCCCGGACGCGGACGCGGACGCGGACACGGACACGGGCCCGCACCCGCACCCGTACCCCGACCCCGACCCGGAGGTTGTGAGGAGGGAGGTGGCGGAGGTGTTGGCGGGTGTGAGGGGCCGGACGATGTCGGTTGAGAGTCGTGCTGGTGAGAGGGTGGATCGGGATCCCGAGGGGGGGCTGGATCGTTTTTATCCGGCGGGGGCGGGGGCGGGGGCGGAGGGGGACGGGGACGGGGACGAGGAGGTGCCGCGGTGGAGTGGGGAGAGCGAGTATACGACGCATACGAATACGAATGAGGGGGAGGGGGAGGACGAGGACGAGGAGATGATACGCCAGAGCCCGCTTGCTGCGCGCGTGTTGGCGAAGACTCAGCGGCGGATGGGGTATTTTGATCTGCATCCTGAGCGGAGGCCTGGGGGCGGCAAGATTCAAGACCGCGAGGATGCGAGGGAGGCGAAGCTGGCGTATGATGCGGATAGTGATGACGAAGATAGGGGGAAGCCGCTGGCGGTGCAGGTGCCTGTGAGGCGGCTGCCTGTGCCGCCGCCGCCGCCAGTGATCAAGGTCGAGCTGGCGAAAGCCGAGCCGCTGAAACCACACGCCGTGCCCAAGCCGGTGAGCGTCAATGGGAGTGCAAACGGGAACGGGAACGGCCACCCCGCCGCTGCTGCCGCCGCCGCCGCGGCACCGATGAGCAAGACTGCGGCTCTGATTGAAATGTACCGCGAGAGAGAGCGCGCGTCCTCGCCGAACCCCGCGCAGACGACGCCTGTGTCCTCGCCCGTGTCGGTGGCCGCTGCATCGCCCGCGTCGCCGCGGCAGCTCTCGCCCTCGTCGCGGCTGCCTGTGCGTGTGGCGAAGGAGGCCGTGTCTGCGCCCCTTGCGGTGCCTGTGCCGCCGCTCGTCGCGCCGACGCCCAAGGTCGCGTCGGCGATCGCGCTGTCGCCCTCGCCTTCGGTGTCGGCTGCGACTTCCGCGGGGATGGGATCGCCGCTTGTGGAGCCCCCGCGTATCCCTGTTGAGGAGACGGGCCGCGCGAGTCCGGGGAGGTATGTGCATGGTGCGCCGTTGCATAATGTTATGGAGGAGGAGGAGGAGGAGTGAGCGGGACGGAATGGTTTTGATGCGAGGATCGGAGCCCCTTGCTGACGGTGGGCTTGCTTTGGTTACCATCCACCTCCACTCCCCTTTTTTTATTGAACTTACTCTAGGCTGAAAATTCTCTCTTTACAACTATGGTTTTGACACTTGAATCGTACGTTATGTTTTTTTTCTCTTTCTTTTTTTTTACTTAGTAATACGCGCGATACGCGCCTCTCCCTCGATCGTTTACTATACTTTATTATCTCTCACTCGTCACTCTTTTCTTCTCTTTCTTTAGTTATCGTCGACAGTGCTATTGATGATACCCTGCCGGAGCTGGACACCGGAGTTCAGCATACCTACGTACCTACCTACATACATGCATACACACACTCTCTCTCTCTTTCTGGATTTAACTCTAAATGTTTATTGCTTGCTGATGCTTTGTCGTTGCGTGTTGTGGGACCGAGCACGGGAAATGTCGTTCAGACTGGGAGGCAAAGATGGGTCGAGCATAACCTGTACGGCATCAGCTGCCAGTTTGAGCGACGGCGACGAAACGTCAACGTCATTTAGCATCTTGAACGGCCCAGATGTCTCAGATTCTCGACGGCTGAAGTTAACGTTGGCATGCCGTAGACTTCCTGATGCAGGTTGACACAAGTTTTTTTATGCAAAATCTATGGCGGTGGCATGAAACCGGTACTACTTGCGGTCTATATGAGTAAGTTTCGCCTCTTTAAATCGACTGAGATCTGTTCACAGGATCTACCTCATGATTTTCGTGCCACTCAGCCTATTTATTGATGATCAACGATCAGTGCTACCATGCCAATGACTTGGATTCCTGTACAGAACGGGCGGAGCATCGTTGTATGTATATGTCCTAGCTTTGAATTTTAAATGTGATTGCTCCATCAAAGATGGGCGACGCTTGTCATACTGATACTTAGCTTTGACAATCAACCGCGGTCGTAGGACCTCCATCATATATATCCGATCTTGTTCAAGTTCCCAGATGGCGTGATTGTCAACTCTTCGAGCGATAGTTCGACAAAGCGATAGATTGATAACTACTGTATGTAACCTACTACTTGTATCCACGGACCACCATTCGATTAGAGCTTTTAGGAATGATATATCGATGACTGCTCTCTGATATGACACTGCGTCACCGCCAATGTGGAGTAAGCCTGTAGCTTACAGCAGTGGGACTGTATAAATAGAGTTAACTGCCTCTGGCGTGCTTACACAATGACAACTTTGTGATTTGACTAGTACACGTGCCACCAATTTAGTTCGCGCCACGTCGACAGATGCTTTCACTTTCCCTCATTCAATATCCAACTATCTCCACCACATAGGAGACATGCACCGGGCATATCTGATGCGAGTCACACCTCAGAAATAGACTGTACGACTAGCCTGTCCTTGCTCCTGACAGGCCTGTAAAATCGACATCTTCCCAGGCAGTGCAGTCACGTTCAAGTTTCCTTCTCTTGTGATATTTCGCCGCTCAGCACAGACCGCACTCGGACTGCTGCTACGCACTTGGCACCATCTGTGCAACCACAGTCACGTTGTTTAATCTGATTTTCAGCTGCTATGATCACCTCAATCATGCTCTCACGTTCGATCTTGATATTCCCGATGCTCGGTTGTGCACACCAGTGCCCATCGGACAAGATGATCAGTGCAAAGTAGTCATACGCGGCGAATTTTTCTCAGCGTCATCACTCCGATGTTTCAGCTCGATGGCGAATAACACGTATAGTCTATAAATATAACTTGTGTAAAGTGATATTAACGGTATAGTGACAAACCCCTGATAACGTTTCCCTTGGTCCTAGCTACTCGTCTTCAACGTCGTATACACCATGATGAGTTTGAATCTGCAGGAGGAACATTTGGTGGTTGGATCACGATACGTCTCAGGTAACTTGGCTCTCTCTCTCCGTGAATGGACGTCTTGCACTTACAGATGGGAACCCGACACTAGCCGCAGGCCTAGTTGTGCGTCTTAAATCCTTCTTTCCGCAAATCTCAAGGTTGTTCACGAGTTTGATGCTTCTAGATTCTCCTTTACAATCACCTCCTAACGTTCAATGACGAAGTGAAGTACGTTTGGAATGCCAAGTGGTCAACCCCGAAACTCTTGTTCTTGGTACTCCGATATGGGATCCCGTGCATTATCGTGTGGCATATTTGCCGTGAGGTTGGCTTCCTTTTGTGATTCTACCTATCTTATGATGTCCTCGTCAGAACTAAGTATGATAGACGTTATGGATCAATCACCTTCAGTGGGTATCTGTCGCTTTGATTCACTGGAATTTGAGATGCTAATTGATACAAGTAGGCGTATGCACCTACTATAAAAAGAACTAGTGGACAAACAACTGACCCCGTTACAAGCTGTCGAATATGGTTCATCACTGCGGTATGTACCTGTTTTCCTATGCCGTGTTGATCACTCAGATCATTCGCAGATATGTATCTGCATTGCAACTGCAGGTCCTATGCGCTGTGAGTAATTCTCTTTGGCATTAAACACAACTCGCATGAACCATATCCGCTGTCAGTCTTTCTAATGCTGCGATTGTGGGTCCTGTCAGGACGTAATCGCAGCTTTGTCTTTGCGACATTGGGCATATTCGTCTTGACCGAGATTACTAGTGTTGCGTTCGCAATTGCTGTTTCTATCAAGATGGCGCGTGAGTATACAATCCTTTCCCTGAGTGACTGTGTGTAGATGATCATTTTCTGTTCCTTGCATCGCCTATAGCATCCATAACATCCGTCAAATACAAATTTCTTCTCCCGGATATATCTTTTGCTTCAAGTCCTATCGATCTTTCGAACAATAGGCTATGTGTCCTGATGAAACGTGATATCCTCTGGACTCCGTTTGCTCCTGGGGCAAGTATCTCCCTTAGAGATCGGTCTCAGCCTCAGAATTGTCCGTATAGATGGTATTTGAAATACTTGGACTAGTGGCAATCTTTCTGTACTCTCTCAGGAGCTACAAAAAGGACAAGACACAGTTCCAGAATATATTCTGCACCGACGGTGTTGGGGAGGTACTGGTCAGCATAATCTTCCGATCAAATCAAATTTCGCATCTTTGATCATACCCATACTACAGCTCATCTTCTGTAAGCAGAGGATACCCAGGAATCTTGGCAGAAACTGATGTCAATAGGCTTGACCGTCGCAAAATTTCTGGTGGCATTTTTGGTACCGGTAAGAAGTTTTTTCATGTCTTATTGATTATGACCCTGACTTCTTTATCTCCAGCTTCCCGTCGTCTTCCATTACGTGATGTTCACTATCCATTTTCTTCTCCAACTGAGGCGGTACTGATGTGATGGTTAGCTTCTTTTGGTGCGCCACTACGATGCTGGCCACGAAGATGATCCTTCAACGACGTGAACACGCCATAGTGCAAAGACTTGAGTTCCTGGCCGCAGAAAAGGAAGCATATGTCTCGAAGGGCCGCGACAAACCTGATCCATGACGTTGAAATAAAGCAACCACGTCTCGACATCATGGTGGGTGGGTCTTTTCTCCCTTTTATGTATCTTTCACTACATCTTCTCATCTCTTTGATAAAGTCCAGGATGGCCGCCTTTTCGAAGTTGTACTATCATCCGACCAAGTAATATAAAAAATACCTTGAAAAATCAATTGTAATCAAGTTTAGTGAAGCTCTTATCAGACAATGTCATATCAGTCTTGTACTAGCATAGCCTGAGGTCCTTACTTATTGTATACCGATACGCTTGCCGCCAAATGTGTTCCACCGATTCACACTGTATCAAAAGAAAGTGAATCACATCCTTTTTTGAAACTGCCCGTGCCATGAACTGCTCCTTAATCACCCGGTATGGCACCCTCAAAAGGCGGATTTCTGCTTTTGCCACCATAATTGTCCATCCATGAGCAATGCAGGAGTATTTCGTCACGGACGGGTACCAAGGGCACTGAGAAGAGAATTCGTAACGAGATTTGGAGATGATATGAGTAAATCCCCCATATGGAACTTATCGTGGAGGATAGAAAATTGAGAACTCCCAGACCATAAACAGAAGAACATCCACAACATTGATTCAGCGCTGGCGACAGCAGCCTTCCATGTGCGTTCAACGTCTCCCTGATCAGAGCATCACCCTACACAAGGTGTGCGTTCTACTCGATGACATCGTTCTTGTTGAATACCCGAGGAAGGTGTATAATGACCAGCCTCTGAAGAAAGTATTGACCCGCGAAGCAATCAGCTAGGAACTATGGACACATAACATGGAAATGTTGTGCGGTATGGGAGCCACCGATGTCGAGACTTCTATGGACGTGATTTTCTCCATTCTGATACGTAAGATTGATGATGATTGGACTTATGTAGACGAATTTATATGGTTTCAGTGCCCAGGGGTAGAGGTTATATTCATGTAAGCGTCCGCATACCTATTGAAATTACGTCAGTCGGTGTCTTAAGACAAGACCACAGTACGCGTAGTATTCAAAGTCTGCGACCTGAAGAGACATGTACCTTACTTGGAAGACAAGCTCCTTGATATTGACCAAAGCGTAGGTAGAAAGGTCGGCCAGACTCGCAAATTATCTACAAAATTACTTATCTCGCTTCCAATGCTGTAACCTTAGACTGCGTTTAACATTACGCCGGAATATACTACAGCTGTATCACTCACATTACGACGCGTAGTATCGTTTGATACAATCTACCGCGTGAAAAAAATGACTTCCTGTGCGGTTGACATATAGACACGTAGTATAAGACAAAAAGCCGCTCAAGTCTGCGGACTCTTCCCTGGAAAAAGCCGTCTGTAAGGGGAATATCGGTGGTCACCAACAACACACAAGTAATTGTCACTTCTTCGTTTCTCGGATAACATGTGACCTGACGGGTCTACTTCTTCTGACTACGTGGTCAGCATTGCCCATGGGAAGCTGAAACTTCAAACGAGCGTCTTGATATATTTATGATATGCAATGCAGTAATAGAGATGCCATGGAGTGGGAGAGAGTGCCGGAAGATGGATAATGTATCGTATGGGTTATAAAGCTATGTATATCACGATGATTGAACTGAAACGCGAGGAGTGGAAAATGAAACACGGGGACCGAACACTGAAAACAAGGACAGCAGGTATTACTTTAACTTGGGGTACGGTAATGTGCTATAGATGGCACCATTCTTCATTCTTCAGGGGGTAAAACCTCTGAAGTAGGGGTGGGCGAGGGCTTTTTTGGCTGGAGAGGACAAGATGAGAAACCAGTAGTTACGAGAAGAAAACAGGCGCACCTGAAAGACGATCCGCAGAATTGTAGATGAGTGTTTTCTGAGATTGATCAGATGACAAGAATAGATACAGAAAACCGGCACAGACCTCCAAAAGGTCCAAGCCCAGGTCGTCTAAAGTAGGCACAATGCGCGACAGGTCTTGGCGAGACCACTGCGGGAACGTCGGCTTGTAATCCGGCAGGCTACTGACGCCTTGCCATGTCTGTTCATTCGGCGTTCCCAAGATTCTGCACATCAGGAAAAAAATTCAACGCCACCTACATGATGGGAAAAAGCTGTGAAACAGACCTAAATATCTTGAAGATCTGGTCAATCTCAGAGTCACCAGGGAAGATTGGCTGGCCCTGCATAGCCATTTCAGCGAAGATACATCCCACAGACCACATGTCTATGCCGGTCGCATAGTGGCGCGACCCAAGTAGAACCTCCGGCGCACGGTACCACAGGGTCACGACCTACACAGTAACCAAGATCAAATGCATTCCTTGTTCTGATTCGCGGCAAAGGTCAGTAGGAGGGCGTACCTCGTGGGTGTAGGTCCGCATTGGGATACCAAAAGCCCGTGCGAGACCGAAGTCTGCGAGCTTGAGGTTGTTCCATTTATCAATGAGTAGATTTTGGGGCTTGAGGTCGCGGTGGAGGATGCGGTGCGAATGGCAGTAGAGCAAGCCCGCGTTGAGCTGGTAAGTGAATTTCTGGAGAAGAGGTCAGTTAAAAATGGAAATGATGTGGGCGTTTTTTACACGAGGGATATCAAATGAAAGGCACAAGGACGGCACATGGTAGTCCTCCCCTCATCCTCTTCCATGGGTACTTTAGACGCGTCAGACGCGTCATTACGTACGAAGAATCGATTGACAGCCCCTTCCAGAGAATAAATTGAACAGAGTAGCTATAGTGCTTACCTTGACAATATCGAGAGTGATAGGCGTACGATTTTGATTGCCAGTCTCAATGTACCTCTTTAGGTCGACATCGAGGAACTCGAAGACGAGATAGAGCTTCTGATCGGCATGCACGATGTCAAGGAGCCTGCAGGGTTTCAGCATTTGTTTGATCAATACTGATACGATTCACTGAGAACGACTCAGAGGACGGCGTACTTGACGATATTGTCGTCTCTGAGTTCCTTCAGAAGACTGATTTCGCGAATGGCTGTGCTGGGAACACCCTCGTCTTCCGCCTCAAGACGAATCTTCTTCAACGCGATGATCTCATTAGTCGTGGTGTCCCGCGCCTTGTACACGACACCGTATGTGCCTGCCCGATAATTTATAAGCCGGTGTCACACATCCTCCAAATGCCAAAGAAACACACCTTCTCCTGCAATCCACCGTTATCCAGAGTTGGCATGCACATTCTTGCGAATTGATCATAAAACTTGATATACGCACCGACTTTTTCGATCTTAGCGTAGCTGATGAGGTGAAGAAACACCCAATGCAATGGGCAAGTCAGCTTTACTGTGCAGCATAGTGATGCACCGTAGCTGCTAACCGATCCATATTGATACGATTGCGACGAAGGTGAGAAGTTGATTAATGAGAGCTAGAAGACGAAGAGAGCCTGTGAAGGAAGAGATGGATGAGCCTGATCTGGGGTCAAACAAGAGTAGATTAGCGCCGGAATGATGATGATCAATAGAGGGGGGCCCACAAAAGAATAAAGTGAGAGTAGTGGAAGAGAGGCAAAGGAGATGTGAGGCGAAGATACTGGTTATGAAGAGGAAGGGTCATCGTTTTGTAGGCTCAATAATGGCACAGCCACCGCCGCCGCGGGCCCGCTTGATATGCTCCCTGTAGGGCATCCTCTTAATTACATCAACATTCATGCTCTTTCAAATTACATGCATGTGTAACAGGCCTGCTGTCTTACGTAGGTAGAGCCCACTAAGCACAAGTACCATTTCCCATTGAACTATGGGTATGGGCAGTATTCCCAAATAGAAATCTACCAAGTCTCTCAAATCCCATAAGGCCATGGTTGGAATATCAGCTAGCTACTATCTTCCATTTGATACGCCCGACACACTCCCAGCGTCACTACCTTATACTTTAAATAGATTTCAGACGGCCTTATGCACCAAGGCGTGACGTTTGACATCGTGATACGGATGGGGGCAGAAAAAGCCTTTGGGGGTCTTTACACTTTTCTGGATACCCTCTATGCGTTCTCCCGATATCGCGGCATCCGAGGGACCTTGTATAATCAAGCGTAGGGAAAGTGCATTCCTTTCTCATCACCCGGGTCTCGGCCAGTTGATGGCCTCATCCTCATGTCGTCGCGCACGAGTTACATCAATATACTGTCCAGGCCATGGCTCCTCACCTAAAATTATGATGTGGTCAGCGTGTGGTCGTCAGGCGGAGGCACAGCCTTGGGAAACAAAGATTTCCCCGATGCTACGACACTGAAATGAAATGATGAAAACTTACTCCGATCCACAATGTTGACTTCGTGGTCATCATCTTCATCGTCATCCTCTGCATCTTGGTCCCACCGGTCTGTCAGGGCCCCCTGAGGATTTTTAGCTCGGTCTAGTTCGAGATCTTTCATAAGCCGACTCATTGAATCAGCTTTGACATCCTGAAGGGATTTCTCGCGTGAAGCTCGGGCACGTTCAAGTTCCGGGAGATAATCTCTGTTGAGTTTGTCAGTAGATGAGCCTGGCGATAGATAGCTCAATTACCTTTCATACTCCTCTCTCGCGTTTTCGACAGCCTCAAAAAAGGCTTTAATACCATCGCCGGTCATGCTAGACACACCTACGGCCTGAGAAACTTTAATACGTCGATCAGCCAAAAAGAAATAAGATTATACTTTTAGGTGTTTGTAAAATTCGTCAAGGACCAGACTCATGCTATTCATGAGACTGTTCATATACGTAGGTTCCCCGTCAGAGTCACTTGTGCCACTGTGGGACGCCAATGCCGCTTGAAACTGCTCAAAGTCGTCCATCCACTCTAGCGCAAAATCATGCGGCTGCACATCTGTCTTATTAAAAACAAGGACGAAAGGTAGCTTCGTTTTGTAGAGAATGGAGCATGCGTAAAGCATATTAGACATGAATGTCGCAGGTGCAGTTGTCCGTGGGGTGTCAATAATGTACGCCACGACAGCTGGAATGGAGGATGCGACAGCATCTGTTATGATTGCACCAGATGCCGACCAAGTAAAGATCTCGATCTGCCCTGGGGTATCGAGAATGACATAACTGGAGAGAAAAAATGATGAGACAAGCACCGAACACGAAATCTTAAATGAACTCACTCAACAGTTTCAGCCCTCTTCTCTACCAGCCCAAGGACCTGATCGAACTTTGTCGTAAAAAGGTTGAGCGCAGTCAAGATGCCTCCGTTGGGCCCTAAATTATATCTTTGGGATGCAAGTCATACACATAATCTTTCACCTCGCATGCGGCCTATACACACTGCTTCATGACTTCTGCATAGTTTACTGTGTCTCTGATGTCAATATTCGGCTCAAAAGGTACATGAGTGACCGCTGGGTCGAGGTTGAGGATATACGGAGGTGATGGAGGGTCGCGCGAGTGAAGGTAAGAATTGATGCGCTGCACAAAGGTCGATTTGCCTGCACCGGCCATGCCAATCGTTATGATTGCGACCGGCTTCTTTTTTTCGGACGACGAAGACGCCTCCATCGTTCACGAAATTGAAGAGAGATCGCGTGACAGTGACGACTGTGACGTTCCAGACTATTCTTCAAAATTTATCATCTCCGCGTGTAATCTGATCCTTTGATTGACTCTTCTCATCATGGCTTTAGAAAGAATGTAAATGTGTCCTTAGTTGTGTGACCTGTTCCAGCTATTTATATTCTATCCAGGCGTGCGATCCTTATGCAGAACGAAGATATGTATCCTACGAACGTTCCACCTCCAACCGATGCTCGATTCGGCAACCTGGGAGTTCCCGTAGGCACAATCTATGCAAATAGGCAATTCTTTCTCTTCTGGGATGCGTACTTGATCTTGACTCCTTTTATAGAAAGGAACTCGCAGAATCCGGATTGCACACAAAGACTGTTGCAGGAATATCTGGAAGTGTGGCGCTGGGAGCCTTTTCGATCGTAGTTTCCGGAGGTTATGTCGATAATGATGATCAAGGTGACTTCTTGTATGTCATTCTTCTTTCTCTGTCCATAGAGACATTTCTAAGTTCTCTGTCATAAATCTTTGTCGAAACAGGATTTATACTGGTACTGGTATGTGATACCATCTAGTCAAACCCTCGAACATTTTGTAACTTTTGTAACATGCGTTAGGTGGCCAAGAAGAATCGTTTTCGGTTTGAATTATCTTATCGCTATGATTGTTCACTGAGAATGACCTGTTATTTGTGTCCTTCAGGGTCACTCTCCGCAGGTTGCAGATCAATCCTTTTTGCACAATGATAACAGGGCTCTGCAAGTAGGCTATAAAATCTGCCCTTATGCCAAGAATTAATTCTTTAAAGCGATCTGCAGAAACGAAGAGACCAGTTCGCGTCATCCGTGGCCCTGGAGCTAATTCACCATACGCTCCTGAATACGGGTAAGCTACGATATCTTGCTTTGTCAATACAAAGCACTCATTGTAGTCAAGATATCGTTTTGACGGCATGTATATAGTTGAAGACGTAAGGTCACATACTTCTATCCTTCATATCGGTTATTCAAATGTAATCTTTAGGCTTACCTAGACAAGGGTGTTGATGGATACGCCATATGCAGGTACAGCCTACGTGTATGTTCACTCCTATATCGTGACTTGCATCCACATCTCACATATTTGATCCAGCGTGTTCTTGGACAGCTTCCAATTCCTGGGCCACGGTCAATTCCTGTCATGCCAAAAGTGAAACGACGGCCAGTCTAGAATTGATTTCTTGTGTATCACCCGCCTTGCCCTCTTCCTTTCCTTATTTCACTGATCTACCCTACAATGTATATATTACTTCTATCTCATTTCAGATAAAAGGAGGAATGCGTTTCTTGATGATTCTTCTATCTTCTACTAATGATTACTATGTATGTATGTACTATTCTGGTCTTGAATTCTTCTTGGCGATATTCCATCGCGTATTAAATGTCTGAATCGTGCTTTATAATGGTCAGATCGCGTCCTGCACCAACTTCTTCCGCGGTCCTTTGAAAGTGGAGCTTTCGGAAGTATTGTTCAGACGGACGGACATCTTAATGAAACTTCAACTCACGTAAGAGCGACCGATTGTCGATCCAACCCGGTAATAGGTTGTCCTCGCTTATTCACTGAGAGATCTTATCCCACTGCATTATCTCTCTCCCATTTCTACGCGAAGAGAACATACTTCATCAAACAGAGTGATGATTTTTGGAGGGTAAGCAGATTCTTTAATTGGATTTGGTTGCATTTCGTCAATATAGCCTAGTCCTAGTGTAAGGAGGGACACTACCTCTGCATCAGGTTGGTAGAGGTACCGACTTGGACAGTCGAAAGCACGTTCTGATGGGGCCAGAGATTCAATATATCCTGTAAGAAGATGGTTTGGTATTGACATATGGGTATGTTCTCTCATACGGTAGGACTCACCAAGGTTTGAGGTTGTCACTTTGTAGAGCTCAGTAAATATTTAATCGTTGCGGCGATATAAAGCTTGAGCCAGGAATAGCAGACTGCGGAGAAATCATCTGCAGAAATGCCACGACCGAAAGGATAAGGAAGAGGTCGCTAGCCATGTCGTCTATGAAACGAGGCGATATCTGCGATGTCGGTAGACTTTCAAGGTCTTAAGGCCAGTCCCTAGATTTTGCTCACTTGGATCAACTAATATCCTATGCTTTGACTACAAGAGCAAGATCTTTTTTGTGAACAGTCATCAACGAAACTATCTTTCATTATTATTAAAGTACAAAAGATACGTGAATTCCATACAAAATCGTACAAAACATAAAATCCCACGACCAGGATTATCTATTGCCACGTCCTTGGGCTAAGAGGCAGGGGTTAGTAAATCTTGACAGCACAAAAGCGATCTTTTGTAGGACTAACCCAAAGAAATCGCCATCGGGGATGGCCTTCATCGGTGTCCCTAATGCATCTGCGGTGTTGGCATACACCCTAAAATCGGAAAAGTTGTTTTCTAGGAGAGTTTTCCAAGTAGGCTGAACTTACGAATTACCCCACCAAGTCTGGATATTGTTTAGACCAATAGTACCGTTTCTAGGGAACTGCAAGCAGAAGAAGATGAGCACAGCAGATACTGCGACGCCAGCGTCCAGTGCAGCAGACAGAACGTAGTTGTATTTTGTCCACCACGAGAAGTGACGGCGACGCATGACATATTGGAAGATGAAACCGACGATTGTCCAAGGAACGTAGTTGACGGCACTCGCAGGAGGAATGTAGCCAGTCCCAGAGAAAATTACAGGGAAGCTGTATATTTAATCAGTATGAAACTTGTAACACAGAGGCCAATGCGGATAACCTACTTGACATATCGCATGATGCCAGTAGGGAATTTACGCGTCAAGACATAAGCAATGGCAGGGCAGATAGCACCAATGAGGAAGAAGAATGTCAGAGCTATAAGTAGAAAATTAGTTTGATTCATGTACACAGCAAAAATAGACAAAATAATGCTGAAACTTGCCGTAGTAGATTTGGCCTTTTGAGAACTGGCGTGCAGGTCCAATGACACCCCAAATGATACTAGCTGTTCCAAACACCTGAGTACCGGGACAGATGAAGCCATCTTTCTGATCAAGGCTACAGAGGTCAGGAATGTTGGTGAACATCCAGGACTGGACTCCAAGCTGAACAGTTCCGGCAATGACGGTCGCAAGAACCTGGGCTATGAACATGATGCGAGGAGGGACCTTCATATAGTGGCCGAGCTTGAAGTCAGAAGTGAACTGCAGGGCCTGAGCCATGGTAATATAGCCCCAGGTCTTGAACAACATCATGGCGACGGGGTGACCGGGAAGGGCATATCCGATAATCAGTTCCGTAACGACGTTCAATCCAACTTGCTGGTTAGTGATGGCCTGAATCATACCGATTGGGATGATATAGACGAAAGCAATGACGAGAGCAAGGATGAAGTATTGGCTGTTGAAAGGGTCAGACTCGTTCATCGTCAGAACATGGAGACATACACAGGGAATTTGGTTTCCCAAACCTCGACAGCGACAATACCGAACACGAACATGGACACTGTTGAAACTCAGTATAAATCGTCGCAGAACCTAATACTCAAGACTCACGGAAGATGATAATGTACCACCATTGCGGCACCTGGGGGTAGCGAGCCATGAGACGAGCATGGATATCTGGTTGCTCATGCATCGCACGGCGTGCCTGGACCCAGATTTGCTTGCGGAAATACAGGAATGCATGCACTAAGGTAGCCGTGATAGAGGCAAACGAGAGACCGTAGGAGATGGCAAAGGTCGTAGAGAGGAACAATGGACTGTATGCTGAGTATGCTTCCTGGTTAAATGTGGTATCAGGATTGATGATCTTGGAGACATTGTAAGTGTTCCCAGTGTTGTCAAAAGAGGTACGCGAAGAGATGCTAGATTAGAGAATTGAGGACTCGCTTCGCCTAAAACATACCACGATTCGACTTACGGGAGGAACTCGCTGTACCATGCATTGGTATAATACAAGGCAGGAGTAAGAATCCAGAAGAAGAACGTGAAGCCAACGGCAATGTTAGCTTCGGCCCACCAAGGAGTAGCAAGGGGGGAGCCGATATATGCAATCTGCGCCCAATCGAAGGTAATGAGACTCATTCCCAGACCATGAACGTAACCAAACATCTGGTTGACAGGAATGTTGTCCGGAGCAATCCAGCACACCCAGGAAAAGTAGGAGAGTGCCGAGAATAGGTATCCCGGGAAGACATACCAGATAGCTGATCCGAGGAAGGCGTACAAGAAGAACCTTTCGCGGGAAATACCACCACGATTTCCCATTCCTGCGTAGCTTTGCGCATGTAGGGTATTGAAAAGAGCACAGGTGACGAGATTGGTAGGCCAGACTTCAGACACAAGTACGTGAGCGGTGAAAAGAAAGATAAATCTAAGAATGAACACTTACTCATAGAAGGAGGTTGTACAAGGAAGCGGCGGGCGATACCACCGATCGAGAATCCGATAAGCTGGGTGGACATGACAAGCATCCACTTATCTAGCTCGAAGGGTCAGTACGCCGAACGAATCTCAAAAGTGGCCGTGTGACGTACAGCCAAAATTGAAAATTTGGTTGTAGTAGACACGTTGCACGGCGACAATATCTGTGGCATAGGCACTCTGGTACCCGACGGTAGCCATGATAGTGATGAGCACATGCTCCTTAATCGAAAAAGGACCTGGGTTGAGGGGAATACCGAAGATCTTCCAGTTGGGGAGTACTCCAGCCCATGCTCTGCCAATAGGGAAAGTGATCAATAGAGCAACGACCTACATGAACAAGGAGTTATGTCGAAAAATCGGTGAGAAATCGTATTGTACATACACCGGTGACGATGACCGAGGGGTAGCGCATGTAGAAGAACTGGTTCAGACCCTAAAGTTCGATTGCGTGAGTTGTGAAAGCTGAACATAACTTGAGGGGAACCCACGGGAATGAGAATGGCGCAGCAAATACCGAGAAACCATGAGCGGATTGTCGAGACAGGGATGTCTGGGTCATCAGTATTCGCGACAGCAGAACGGACTTCAGGATAGGGAGAGTCATCCTCGAGTATACCCTGTGCGGCAGCATTTTTGTCTATGTTAGGGTCATCGAAGTCGGAGAGGGCTGCCGCAACCTGAGCTAGAGCGATATAGTGAATCAAGGTACGTAAAATAAGTACACAGGCAGAATACCTTCGTTGGTGGCGAACTTCTCTTCGTCTACACCCCCTTCGCTGACTGACTTGTTATCGAACATTGTCAAGGACAGAAAAGGAGGGGCGCTCAAGGGTGAAAATACAACTTCACCCTCTTGTCTTGAAGTAGTTTGTTAACCACCGTGCATCCATCATGTGAGAGATAACCGGTTAACCGAGTGATAACGCTGGATAAGTAACGTCACTCCAGCATTGAAAGACAGGCACCACAAACTCGCGATCAGTGCGGGGGCCATTTGACCGAGAGGAAAGGTAGGTATCGGCCATATGGAACACCGTGAAGGTCCGGTAAATGAAGTGAGAGAAGGTGAGGATTGAGTGTTTGAAATGATTGAGATTTGGGCAGCTACGTCGACAGCGTTGCCTCATGGTTAGACGCAACAGAAATTCGAGTGCGAATCATATCATGACGGGTCTTTAGTGGCTTGATTGCGCGAGGGTGGTTGAGAATCACTCTCGCTCTGTATTGGTTTACTTTTGGTGCATGTGGTCGTCTTTACGGCATCGTATTATCACAAGACCCCGTTCGGAACTTTGTGGGCTTACCCCTTCGATTCCAGTCAATTTAAATCAATGTTATGACCTCATTGAGCACAAATTCCGAGGTCGAGGGAATCTAGAGTAAAGCACAAGGTCACGAGGACACTTCAATACTTTCCATACCTATTGCAGGAGATAGAGAGTAACGTTTTGCCTAGAATGGAACACATCGGAATTGCTCTCGACGAACCAGTTGGACTTGACTACCCATCCCATTACCGTTAAGATACCGTTATGCAGAGTGAACCACGCTCTGATCCTGCCAGTAATTTCCATAGCGGGGACCGAACCGCTACATAGAGCAACCTGACTGACAGGCTAAGGATGTCTGAGAGGAGAGCACAAGGGTCCTAGGGGCTTCCTCCGATAAGCATGTGGGCGTGTGGCGAGGTTCCATACTGTAACAAAGGTCGGCGATCCGGGACGGAAATACAGAGATGATTTGCACAAGTTAAGTTTGGATGGCGACGGCCTCCGCGGAATGAACAGGTTTGATGGACACACGTCGTGACCACGCATTCTTTCGTTCACTCGGGCCTTAGCCGTCTGGGCGCGTATAGCAGCCACTGGAGTAAATGGTAACCTCATTATATTGGTTATCAGCATTATAGCTCATCCTTTGCTTGCAGTCGGCTCTTTTCAATTTCCAGTCGCTACTGTTGGTTATATTATTGACCATATGCACCTGCACGTACGTGCGCGCCGTCGCACCACGGCTCATAGATAGAAACAAACAGGGGTAAGTTCTGTATCATCGTCCCTTACTTATGTTCCAATGCAACCTTCAGGTTCCTTGGATTGTTCTTCATGTCTGCACGGATCGGTAGATATTTCACACAAGATATTTGCGTCATCCTTGTTCTAATTCGAAAGTACAGGCGAACGACTTTCGCCATATGTTTGTCTAGCATGTGTTGCGATGGCTGTAACGATTGTCATGCAGTGAAACCACGGATAATGACAGAGATTCATCGATACTAGCACTTCTCGGCCGTGTCTTCGCACCCCTCATTCCCATCACTATTAGCCCGCGAGCTTCAATCTTCTACCGCTGACCCAACGAATTCGTTGTACGGCCTTACGCTAGATGCGCCATTGCAATTTGCTTGGGATTCACGAAGCCCCATTGCATCAAAAGTTGCGTTGAGCCGGTTTTGAGTCTGGAGGACAATGAGGCTTAGCAGGAACTTGACGTGATAGAATGGCAAGGTTTATCCATATACGCATATGCAGGCGTTGCAGTAATATTACAAGATAAAAAGTGTTACACAAACATCATAAATAAAAATGGAACAGCAAAGATCATTCCAAAAGACTATGAGCCACCGCCAGTCTTTCTTCGCCGTGTCCCATCGTTCGCTCCATTCTCGTTACCGTCACGTTGATCATCATACAGCGACGAGGCTGATCTATGAGCGGTCCTCTCCACAATCGACGTCCCGTCGCGGAACCTGGCTCGGAATAGTACGTTTGCGTTTGAAAACAAGCCTTCCTTGAGCGACACAACAATGAATTGTGACCCCTTGAACCGCGTCTTGAAGAGCTGCCCGATGTGCTGCGTATGTGAAAGGTCTAGAGCTGCGTCAATCTCGTCTAGAATATACATGGGCGCAGGCTTGAACTGAAGTAGTGCCATGATGAGCGATAGAGCGATAAGTGACCTGTCAGCAAGCCAGGCTTGAATACGAAAGGTCACTAAGAGGGGAAAAATGACGCCAGACCTCTGACCACCGCTTAACTCGGTCAAACTCTGCTTCCAAACAGAGCCGAGCTGTACTTTGACTTCAAGCCCGGTCATCAGGTCTTGTCCCTCAGGCGGTTGCAGCTTTGCAAAATTCCCAGGAAGAAGTTCCGCAAAAATACTGCCGAAGTCACTATTCCAACGTTTTAGGAGTCGAGAATGTAGAGAAACAACCATAACGCACCCATCAACCTTTTCCCATGTCTTCTGTAAAGCGTCCCTTTTGTACCGGTCGAGCTCGTCGATCGTTTCTTCGATCTTCTCCTTGTCCTTCATCACGGTCGAGAGCATTTTCTGAAGATCGGACTCGCGCTTCTCGACACTGAATTGAATCAATACATTGTCAGCATTAGAAGTAATACTTCAATAAGGGAGCCACCCACTTGTCGATCATGTTCATGACCTTCGGGTTAACCTTCTTCTTCATCCCCTTCTGCGACTCCTCCAGTTCCTTCGCTTTCTCCCTGAGCCTTCCAATGTCCTGCCCAGCGAAATAATACGGCGTGCCTTCTTTCCCGAATTGGCTGAGATTCATCGACCATCAGTCTGAGAATGTTTGGAAGAAGCAAGAAATGGCGTACTCCTTGTCTTCCGCAATCCACTCATACTGTTTCTCAAGGTTGGCAACTGTATTGACTGCAGCCGCCTTTTCCTTGTTCAGCACCTGGACCGTATGTTCATGGCTCTTAATATCAAGCTCGGCCTGGGAAACTGCCTGCTTCTTCTCCTTAATGACGCTCGCGAGTTCCTTCAACTCATTATCAAAACGAGATAGCGTTGCCCGCTCCTCCTGAAGCTTCTTCTCTGCCTTGGCATGTGCAGCCTAGAGTAGTAAGTGGCCAGATATGACTGAACTTTAGGACGACAGATGAAACTTGGACTGATTTTTCGTACCTCACTCGCGGCAACTTCGCCCTTGAGCTTCTCCAGATCGCGATGAAGCTTCGTCATGCCGGCCTTCGCTTCTTGTAACGCGTTAGCTGCCGTTTCGATATCTTGCTCGATCTGTTCTGTGAAACACGCGGTACAACATTAGTCCTTCCCAATGAACCACGAGTAACTGTCAACGCGGTACCATACCAAGCTCAAGCTTCGCAGTCTGGACCTCCTTTTGTTGGGTCTTGACAATCACAGCTTGCTTCTGTAGCGCAGCTTTCTGTTTCGAGATGTCTTTCTAAAGATTAAGTGATGTTAGATATCGTTGATTAACAAGAAACGAGGGAAAAGAAAAGAGGACACACTTTGAGCTCCTCGGTCTTGCCTTCCTTGTTATTCTTGAACTCGGCCATGTCCCGTTCGAGTTTCTTGCACTCATCTTGGGCCTCTGAGACCTTATCCTTAGCCGCCTTCACGGCCGCTTTGAGACTCTCAATCGTTTGCTTCAACTCCTCCACCTGCGTTCCAATCTGGCCAGGATAGACAATCATTAATACATCGCAAAACAGAACGAAAGAAAGGAAAAGCTCAAACTTACAAGAGCGGCATTACTTCCCTCGACCTGCTGCTCCATCAACTTCGCTTCATGCGCTTTCATCTCCAATTCCCTTGACAGCTGCTTCCACCCCTCCCTAACCTTCGTCCCCTTCCTCGCTTCGTCCTCCAGCGCCTCGAGCTGCTCCTTCGCCTCTGCCAACTGCACACCCACTGCCAAGAGTGCCTGGACCCTCACGAGGATTCCACTACCGCTCGGTGCGGACCCGCCGCTGAGGGTGCCAGAGGGATCGTAGACGTCACCTTCAAGAGTGACGGAACGAACGCCCACGTCTTTGGAAAAGGTCACGCGCTTGGCGGATTCGGCGTCGTCGCAGATGAGGTTGTCGCCAAATACGTAGGCGATGGCGTTTGCAACTTCATCTTTGTAGGTCACGAGTGAGAGGGCTGGGCGGACTTTACCTGGTGCTAGGCGTTGTGCAGCATCCAATTGCTGTTGACAACCAGATCAGTTGAAAGAAAAAGTGGTGGCGAGGGGTCGATACCTTGGCCGAAAGTTTATAGGTCGAGATCTTGTTGAGCGGAATGAGCGTGACGCGTTTCTTGAGTTTTCCGTTTTTAAGAATCTCGCTTCCAACTTTTTCATTCTCAACAACGACTTGGTACAACTTTCCACCAGCGGCGATCTCCAATGCCGTCGCCTTATTGAAGTTCTCCTTGTCGAGGGAGATGAGCGTCGCGGCTTTACCTTTAACTTTCCGTCTGTCAAAATTTGGATAAGGGTCCGCATAATCGAAGTCAAGCGGTCCTAAATTTTGCTTGACGCGTTCATGTTCCTGTAAAGACTCACGTTACCTTGCCATCCATAAGAAATGAAAAAAAAACGGACGCACATCCATGAGGTTACGAACAGCCGTTTTTGCATTCCTCAGCCTCTCTTCACCAGCCCTCTCCTTCTCTTCATCCCAACCACACGTTTCTAACCTCTTCTTACACTCTTCAACAGCGGCCTTCTTCGCCTCAAGACTCTTCTTCCCATCACGCGCATCGCGCTCAACCTCTTTCCAACGCGCCTCAAGTGCCTTGAGTTCCTTCTCACTCATGCCAAGTTTTACCTTGGCTTGCTCCTCCTCAGCTTGCCCCTGAGCGATACGTCCCTTGGCTGCGGCGAGTTGACCCATGTATCCACCACCAGAGGTGGTGGCTTTGCCTGACGAAAGCCCGGTGAGGAGAGTTTGTAGGAGTTCCTCTGCTGTCGCTAGTTTGTTTGAAGATGCCTTGTATCCGTCGTTCACTTTTTCAAAGGACGCGTTCAAAGTCTCGAGTTGAGACTTTTTCTCCGTCTGAGAAGCTTGGAGCTGTAAGAAGATAAGGAACATGTAAAACATCGATAAAGACTAGTCACGCACCGCGTTCAGCTCGTCAGTAAGTGAGTTAATATTACCCTCCTCATCCTTAATCGTCCCTTCTTTTATCTCCGCCTGCGTCTTCATCTTATACGCAGCCTTTGCAAGCTCCTGTACTTCCTCTTCCAGCTTCTTCATTTTCCCGCCCTTGGCAATTTCAGCATCGCGTTTCTTGGTTACAGCCTCCATATCCTTCTCCGCAGCCTCACTCTCCCTCAGCGCCTTCTTTTTTCTCTGGTTAGCGGTCTCGATCTCTGCCTTTTTCTCTTCAATCTCTTGTTCTTTTCTTGCCACTTTCTCTTGTGAGTCTGTCCACTCCGACGCACGCAACAAACGTCCAATCTTTTCAAGTTCGGAAACGGACTTCTGATATGCAATGAACGAACGCTTTTCAGTTCGTAGCTTTTCGAGTTTCGGTGTGATTTCTTCGCGGAGGAGTGAAAGGATCTCTTGGACACGTTTATCCTTCTTAGCCATCGTTTTGATTGCCTTATCCTTTCGGTCTTCGAACATACGCGTTCCGGCGGCTTCCTCGACCATTCCTAATATCTCTTGTGGACGCATGTTGAGCACCTGAGTGAGAATTAATCTCTGCAACTATACAAGAAAACGTCGAGAGTCTACCTTGGTAATGCGACCTTGCATGATGACAAAATTAGGGTTATTGATGTTGAGTTGTACAGATTGGAAAAGCGAATGGATGGCTTGCTGGGTGGATTTATGTCCGTTACAGAGATACTTGGAGACGTTCGGTAGGGCAATCTGCGGGTCAGAGGTCAAAGTTGTATTACAGGAAAGCGCGACTCGTTGCAGACCTGACGCGTCACAGTTATCTGTTTGCAGTCTGAGTATCCTTCTGGACTCTTGGATTTGTCGGAATTGTCAAATACGATGGTGACGCTGGCCTTGGCGATACCAGCCTGTCCACGCTTATATATCAAGTCTTGCTGATTCGAAGCGCGCATCTGATTCAGAAAGAGGTCTAGTCTTGCGTATAGGTCAGTCAAGCCAGTATGCGTACCGTCTGCATGTTGGTAATGCCCAAGACGAAACAAATCGCGTCGAGAATGTTGGATTTTCCTGAGCCATTGAGACCCGTGATCGCGTTGAACGATGGATCCCATCCTGTGATTTGGGTGCGAACAGGATATGACTTGAATCCTAAACAAAACGTCAGGAGAGGCAGTTGGACAGAAGAAAAGACTGACCTTCGAGGATTAATTCCTCAATCCTCATCGTGGCAAGCAGAGTTCAAACACGCGAGGCGCGTCAGTCACTTGATGTCCGGCTATCACCGAAGTAGCACCAAGTCCCCTGACACTTGTCGGGAAGGGTACGCGGAAAAACCTCTGTTCACCAGAAAATGTCGTCGATTCAGATTAGTATCGCATGATACGTCCTTTGGGTGTCGGTTCGAAGCGTTTACAGTACTCATATGCCACCTGATATCTGCTTCTCAATCAGTCTGGACCAGGAAAGCATATCGCAGCGATGATACTTTCATATCACAGAACTCGAAATAGGATTCGAGTTCATTTATTGATTTTGCGAGAAAATTACGGATTTTTATTTATTCTGAGGCTGAGAAAAACACGGTTCTCGACAGGGTCGGAAATAGTTATTTATACCCGCTTCATCGGTGACCCCCCGAGCACTAAGCATAATAAAGAAACTTATGTATGTTATATACATACGTCTCGGACGACAATCTCTTTCACCGCCGCCTCTCTTTTTTCCACCACAAACGACGGCCTCGCCCACAATAACGCCCGCTATTCCGTCGACCTGAAAACACGATCCACGCCTATAAACGATGATCAATGACGACGAGTCAGACTTGACCGAGATCGAAGACTCTGAAGATGAACAGCCTCTTTCATCCAAATACCTCCCTTCCATGCTACCACCACCTCAACTCCTGAAAAAACCACACCTACCTCACAAAGCAGAAGAAATAACAGAGAAGAGGAAATCAAGAAGTGGTCCCCGCCTTAACGAGCCTCACCTGTATGCAGATACCGTACAGACGATTTATCGTTAGTATCATTTTTCACAGTTTCCGAAATTGTTTTAACAATGTCTCAGACGAGTTAAAGGAAAAGATCATTGATGTCGATCCGGAATATCAGCGAAGTAGCGTTCTTTGTCCTTTGATGAATTCTTTGTATTCATGCTTGGAAACCAGGCGTGGTCTGGGACGACACCAAGCAGGGATATCTCATTGATTCCTTGATGAATAACTATGTCGTGTTCCCACTAGTCTTTGGTACGTTGTCATATTCGAATTTCACCTATTGAGGATTATTCCTTTGAGTGCAGCCGAAAGGAAACGCGAAGGCGAAGGCGTCAAAATTAAAGTCTGTATCGACGGAAAGCAGAGAATTACTGCCATACAGCAGTACGTGCAGACTTGTCACCCAGAATTCATTGATCTTGACAGGAGATCAGGTTCAGAGATGGAAAAGTGTGCAGTTCCCAATTATCTGATCATAATTCACTGACCCCTTCTGTCAGATATCTTGTAGGGGATATGATTTTTTTTTCACTATTCTTCCTCTCACATCCCTCTTTTCACCGTCAAAGATAGAGATTCGTAAGTGCGCTTTGGCGTTTGGGTGACTCTCATTTCACGGCAATACAGACAGCTGAACCATCAAATGTGGTATGAAAAAGTACCCCCAGGCAAGAAAGGGATAGCGTTTACTCCGGCGCAGCGGCAACGGTTCAACAGTTCCCGAATATCGATCTGTAAATATCCAAAGATAGAAGAGCATGATGAGCGCGAGGTTTTTCAAGTATGTTTTTGATGCCTTCCAAACATCTTCATTGATGCACAACCTCAATAGCGAGTCCAGAACGGTGTTGCTTTGTCGACTCATGGTCAGTGTTGTGTCGACGTAGACTATTTTCCAGTCTGACATCTCTTCTGTATCAGAACGCTTGAAAGCTGTCAATGGCCCCAACGGCGACTTGGTTCGAGAGATGTACAGACGAACATCTGTCGGCCTCCGTGAATGCCTACACTGGGAACAAGCAAAAGGCAAAGATTTCTTTATGCTTGGCCAAATGGCAATCATTATCAAAGAGAGCATCATCAAGAAGCCTCCGGCTACTCAGATTACACTTTCGCGCGTGGAAACCTTCCTAAATCTGAAGACTGCGCCCACCGGCGAGCTACTTTCTAGTGTGTTGGCCGTGATCAAAGACTTCAATTCAATCTACGAGAACCCAGAGTTGATGGACATATTTGAAAACATTCAGCCTCAATTCTTTGTTATGGCTGGTGTCATGATTCATCTGCACAGGAAAATGTTCTCTGTTTCTCAGCTGGCAGACGCAGTGAGGCAGATGAAAAAAAGGGTCAAAGCTGATACGGCGGCGAAGATATACAAGAAGCTCCTCACATTCGTGACGCAAGATGTACTTTCTCTAGAACTTAAGGGCCCAAGTTTGAACGCTAGCAACAGGTCTCCTTCGTTCTTGGTCCCCAATAGCGTCAGCTCACTGGCGGCAGTCACGCGTACTCCCACGCCTAGTGCTCCCATCCCAGCCACCAAGTGCACTCAGACTGCACAAACAACGCCTCAACGGAAACGAACGATCTTGGGTGGCGATGATGACATTTCACCTGAAGCTACCACTCATTTGACGAAGCGGCGCAGAGTACCACCTCTGAAATTTTCGGATGACGAGGATGACAATGACGACAACTCCCCGGTGGTCAGGCGTAACCCACCCAGGGCGCCGGTCACTCCTCGTCCGTCGATCTTGGTTGCGGTGAAAGCATCTAGTTCAGTTAGTAAAGCTCAGACGAAAGTCAGACCCAAATCGACCACAACGACTCCAAACTCTACAACATCAAAAAGCGCAAACAGGACACAGATGGAGAGACCCTCGATAATCGCTCCGTCGACTGTGGCCAGGGCGAGAGACTCCATGACTGCAGGTGTTGCCACGATGTCAGCAACAGAGAACAAAAGTGTCGGCTCTCAGCAGAAAGAAGCACCGCCAGTCAGAAAGTATACGTCCACACCTCCAGCCTCCGCTTCTACATCAAGGCCTTCGTCATCACACCATGCCTCTCCGCTTTTCGACGAGCCTCGACCATCTTCGATTGGATTTGACACCAACAGAAGGGGGGACAACATCCATAACACCATCACAACCTCATCCCTGATCCCATCCTCAGGACCCTCAACCAGGCTCGGTCCGCTGTTGAGAGCAAAACAACTAATACAGGATCAAACATTGTCACATGGAACTATAGATCCGCGCCCTCGTTCCCGTCAAGCGTCCCATCAAGCTCACGAAGCGAATTTCCAATCTGAAGTTGACCAGATAGGGAATTCGTTGAGGAGCTCTGCGACATCCGCTTGGGCCTCTGCAAATCAGAACCCTTTATCACCTGCGCAGCAGGTACAGACACCTGTAGTGCCGTCTTCAGGAGATGTCAATTTAAAAGATGGGATTAATCACAAAGGTCCCTTGTGCAGAGATCCCCCGCCTCAGCGGAAGGATAGTCCGGTGCCTGCAAGAAAGACGGATAAACCGCCACTCCAGGGGAAGCCCGTTGGTCACTCAAGTGCACCTTCGGATGACAGCTCCAAGACGAATATCGAACCAGACCGGCTCAGGAATACGCCGACATCAACAGTGACACCTGGAATGTCAGCGAATGGAAATGAGGATGAACCTCCGATACAGCCGGTGCCTCCATCTGCAGCTATGACTCCGTCTGAGCAGAAGATTTCGTACCGCCAGATGCCTCCCATCCCAAAACGATCGTCACAGTCAACATCAAATCCTACGGTACCCATGAGGGTGTCAGAAGCCCGGTCGGGGACGAGACTTTCTGCATCGAGAGCCTCATCCTTCAGAGACCGTGATGAACTTGAATCGAGATATTACCGCCCTCACCCTGGATACGAACCGCAACGAAGAAGATCAAGACGATAAGTTGGCGTTTCACTCTGAGAGATGTTATCTGTTGCATTATCGAGCTTGTAGAAACTGGCCTGATTTGAGCGGCGAGTTCGGTGATTATACAAGGACAATCTGCGAGGGGGAGGAAACAGTCGACATTCTTGGTAAAGCTCTACTTAAGTGTGCTCTGATACGGCCTCGCATCATTCCTACTCAAGAATCCTTATGACGTATTATGAAATATGTACCACTACTTGGCTTTTCTTATCATCGCGCTTCTTCGGCGTCCAATATCTCCCCGACATGTTGCAGTTCTTGATTACAACTGTCTTTGTACAAATACACACCCATTTTCTTGTATTAGTAGGAACATATCACATAAATGACATATATATGTATATATGTATAATCGCTAGTAATAGATATTCCTATAGAGAATCCGTTTATTCATAAGAAGGTTCTTCGATCCGTTTCCACACAGCTCCCGAAAACAGAGTCACTTCCTGTAAGGAAGGGCAACGTGACACCCACACGTCCATTACAGCATTCTCGCAATCGTCGAGTGGTGGTGGCTTTTCAGAGACCACTTCTGACGAAAAGTCCGAAGTAAAGCGACAATTGAGGCGCACGAGGCCTTGATAACGAGCGATAGAAGCGGAGATTGCCTTGTACAGGGACTAGTATCGAACGAAAGACGCATCAGCCTTTCTTGACAGAATTCTCAGAAAGAGAAACGACTTACTCGATCCATTCCAGTGGCCGAATCTCGCAGCACGAGTTCGAGTTCCTGAAGGAGACCCTGCGGACCGTGATTTGTAACTGATTCCAAGCCCTCGCTAGCAGGCGACGAAGAGAGGGCTAAGACTGCTCCAGCGCTGAGAATCTTCGCTATAGTCCGCCTATCCACGACGTTGCTGAATTTCAAACTCAAGGTGGTGATTCCGCGCAACGGAGTAAGAAGTGATGATGGTCGGAGGCCTGTATAGAGCGTGTCATTAATGTTCAGGGTGATATGCCGCAGGGGTCGAGAATGGGCAAGATGTCTGTTAGCCGTTAGAGAGTTGCTGATAGATGGTGTCGCGGTGAGGGTCGTGAGAACAGGGAGAAGACTTGGAGAGTCGAAGGGGGAGGCGGAAGGGAGTTGTTTGAGAGGAAATACTAGAGATTTGGAAAGAGTAAGGACTGGTGTGCTAGTACTGCAAGTATTAGTGACGGTTGAATCTGGAGCAGATATTTCAGGTATGGGAAAACATTCTAAAGTATTGTTCAAGTCCAAGAGATTAGGAAAAGCGAGATGAGTGATATTAGTCTGACCATCTAACCAAGCGAATAATTGAGCCGTTTCATTAGATGACATTGCATGAGAGATGATCGTAAGTTTTCTGAGTCCGAATGCGCTATGATGTCGAAGGAAGGTATGGTCAAAGGAAGGAAGGACGAGGGACGTGACCAGATGCATATTCTGGAACGCGATGGTGAAGACCGCGGTCAAGGCTGGAGAGAACGAAGGATGTGGGGTATGTGGCTCATCAAGGTTAGATGAAGGCGGAAAAAAGTCAGGCCACGTATGACATTCGAATGATCGTACAAGCTCAGCCAAATCATGGCGATAGGCCAGTAGAGTCACCAATAATTTGACCTTTTCAGGTGCAAGAGTGCGCAAATCGAGAGTCTGATATAAAACCAATCTCGCCGCGGTATACCAATCGCGTGAAGACAATGCAGAAGATGCAACTGTATGTCGTGAAGCAAAAGTCAGGATATTTATAAGTACTTCATGTGGCATTGGTGGTGGCGGACAAGCTTTGTTCCTCCGAGTGATGCTCACTGATCGTTGCAATTGTGATTTGTTGTTGATGACACCCTCAAGGGCCTCTGTTGACCAGTGTGAGTGAGGAGAGCTAAGTGCTCGTGTTCTTTCGTGATCATTCTTCGTCGCGAAACGGAAAGGCGAATCTTTATCGGCGACAGTGAACGGAGAAGGGGGGAGAGAGCGGTTGGAGGAAATGGAGATTGCGCGACCGAGTCCGCTTGGTCGTCGAATATCATCGAATGATATGTCTGACTCTGTAGGGGAGGAAGATCTGTTAATGACTTTCCACTGTGACATTGGCTGCTGCGCCTGTATATTGAGAACTCGAGGCGAGAGAGCAGACGGCTTCTTCGGAAGACTCTTGGATAACATCGTCGAGACGCGTCTTATAATTTTCTCTGCAGGAATCTTGCGTCCTCTCGTAAAGGAAGATCTCGCCTGTGAACGAGATGCAACCTGTATATTCTCGACCGATGGCCCGGGTGGAAAAGGAACAGATGGTGAGGGAACATTTTCTGATGATGAAGGGAAAGAGTTTGGACCGAGAGAGCGACTGCGTTGAAGGAATGACATGGGCTACGATAAGGCCGGTGACGATATGAAGGTCAATGAAAGAGATTTATAGAAACAATTCTGAGTTGGTGCATGTGTATAAACCGATGTAAATTTAGTCAAATCAGCAACCGGACTAAGCCGTATTTGGCAGAGACGGCAACTGTCAATTGATATTCCCAAAAAAACAAAACAACACGTCCAGCTGTTCTGCATCAATTGTCGCAGAGACTCATAAAACGAGAGAATAGACAGAACGGGACCTTCTAGAAGCCGAATTTCAAAAATCTCAAAGCGTGGGTTATAGCAGCTGGATACACACTGGCGTCAAATGCCGTCGGCTGCAAATCTGGTTTCCAAGTGGCTGTACATCGGCAATCACTCGGTCAGGAACAACCCGCCTGAAGGAGGCGAATATGTATGTACATAGATTCATTTACATACTGACGTTAGGAATAAATTGCAATACAAAAAAAAGAGTTCCGTAGCAAATACCGAAGTGCATCCTGGACCGGGTAGTGGTTTTAAGAATAACAGCTCTCGCGACACCTCACAACTTGTGCAAACTAGCCCGAGTACAATAGTGGGCCATGTAATTGTGACAGGAACCAGATTGTTCGTGACATGCTATGGATTCAGTCAACTAGCCTCAAGACGAGTATACGTATCCTCATTCCATAATAATACAACAATCAAGACAGAGACATGCAAATATATACTAGTCGGCAGAATCACCTCCTTTTGAGTCCAAAGTGATATACAGATGTTTGCTTGTCAGCACCGCACGAGCACCGGGAACGAGGACAATAGTTTGTGTTTGATCAATGATCATGGCGGGTCCTACAAGTGTATCGCCAACTGAGAGTTTATCTAGCAGGAAAACGGGTGTATGTTCCACCCGACCGACATGATCGAAATACACGCTAAATCTGGAGTCTGCTTTCGATTGTTCTACTTGATTGGTCGTCAACCTGTCTACTTCAGAGTAAACAGACTCTCCAAGATTGTCGAACGTCTTTCCAATACCCCGGACCTATAAAAACGTCAATGAAATAGAATAACCCTGAGTTTAGATCCCGCGTACTTTGATGTCGTCCACAATGATACTTTTAGTCTCGAGCACGAAGCCAAACTCTGATCGGTAGGCTCTATAGAACGCCGTCTCGTAATCTTCAATTCCGTCAGGCGCCGCCAGAACCATTAGCGCAGTATCGGTTCCTTCGAAGCGCATATTCAGCATACGTTCGACATGGATACGTTTCTCCTCAAAGCCTTGTCTCTTCAGCTCAGTCTTTACATCGTTCGTCAATTTATTCAAACGTTCAATTAGAGATGCCTTATTGTTTGCAGTGTAGAAAGTTGAACATGGTTCCTGCAGCTCGTGAACTCTGCAGATATAAATCGCTCTCACGGTCAATATATTATATGATATCGTGACGGACACACCTGTCTGCCAGGGCTAGCCCATAGGCCGAAAGGATGGAGCTGTACCGATGGATCAAGATTGTCCGAATGCCGAGAAGGCTCGCAATCTCGCAAGCATGCTGACCACCGGCACCCCCAAAACTGGCTAATCTTAAGTATGAAAGTGAGCAACTGAATAGTGAACTTTCGAGACACGAAATCAATCTTACATATGTTTCGAGGTCGCATGACCCCGTGCTTCAGTCAAAGCGCGTATCGGTCGGCACATTGTCTCGTTTGCGACCTTGATGAATCTTAGATATGTTGGCTCAGAGAAAGGAATACTACAAAGAGGAGCAACATACCCATACACTACCTCATCGAGAGATAGTTCCCCATCGTGGCTGGCATTGATTTCCTTGGCAAGTCTCTCGAACGCAACCCGGGACGCGTCCACATCCAGAGGTTCTTCTTCTGATTTTCCAAAAATTTTCGGGAAGTAGTCTGGAATCAGACGACCTAGGAGAAGATTCGCATCAGTGACAGCTAACGGCCCGCCTTTCCTATAGAATACAATGCGTCAGTATCGATAGGATCGTCAACTGAATGCGGGTGTACTCAACCGGTAGCAAGCGGGCCCGGGTTCGGCTGCAGCACTCTCCGGTCCGGCCAGGAAAAGGCCATTGCGGAAAGTCAAACAAGAACCACCGCCTGCAGCGACGGTGTTGATGTCGAGTTGAGGAGACTGAATCGTTACACCAGCTGTGGTGGTTTCGTATACAACTTCATATCTCCCGTCAAACCGAGAAACATCTGTTGAAGTTCCTCCGACGTCCAACCTGGCAAAGGTATATTAACACAGGTCTTTTTAGAGCATGTTTTACTACTCACCCAATAATAGGATACTTCTTCTTCGGATCCCAACTCGTCAAGGCGTAACCTACAACACCGCCTGCTGGACCACTCAGGATGCTCTTCAGACCAGAGAAGTTATCTAGATCAACGAGACCACCATCACTCCCCATAAACTCCACTCTCGCACCACTGACATGACCGCCTCTAAGCTTCTCGTCGAAGCCTTTGAAAAATCCATCAAGATAGTCGCGAAGGATTGGGGTAAGATATGCGTCGGCAGTCGAAGACACTCCGCGCGGTACCATTTTAATCATAGGGAGTAGTTGAGCTGATTCTGAGACCTGGGTGAAACCAATTGAATGTGCGAGGTCTCCAACGAGGCGTTCGTGGTCTGGGAATGTGTAGGAATGAACGAAAACGATGGCAAGAGAGCGATATCCTTCATCATAGAGTCTCTGGAGATCGCGTTTGACAACATCGGCATCTACAAGATGGCTTTATAAAGTGTCCAAGAACACATAAAATAAAGAGAACTCACCAGGTCGCTTCAGTATCCGCACCGCCTCTCCAGAAATTCCTCTGACAATGTCTCCTGGGCCTTCAGCGTAACCTTGACCATCCCACCCCTTTCCGCTATATGCTTTCCTTATATTTCCATCTTGACTGAACAGTATAGCATGTTCTTCAGCCTGTGGATCAGACGTGTATCCTACAAGTGTGACACGTTCATCAACTTCAACGACTGTAGAATACAAAGGCGACGGGCGACGAATGTTTAGATCGAAGATCCTCGGGCGTGATTGATTACCGATGAGAAGGAGATCTTTGAAGCCACGCGTAATCAAGAGTGCATGTTTATGTCCTTTACGCTCAAGGAGTGCATTCGTAGCTACTGTCGTGGAAAGGCGAATATAGTCTATATCAAGCGTTAGTCTTCATCACAATCTATGTAAGAAATAATATTCGTATTTACCTATCTTATCTGTTTTCAGTACTGAATTTCTCGGTATCTTTTGTCCTGTGATTGTCTCCAGTACACGCCGTATACCCTCTGTAGGCGCGTCGCTGTAATTCCCGGGATCCTGTGACACTGGAAATGACACAGACTTAGCTGATCTTGTGTAGACGTGCAATAGGTATCAGTTAAACATACGGAGTTTGATGACGATTTCTTTCCTTTCTTCAGGATTTTCAGGGTCAGGATATGACCTGAAAGAACAAAGTCGCAAATGAATAGATGAAGACGTTCAATAGGAACTTCTGCATACGCATGAAGATCGCAAAACGTTCCTCCTCTATCAGCACAAATCCGTATCGAGCGATCGGGTATGTTGTAGGCCATCGGAGCGTTGCCTCGATCGAATGTCTTCAATTCAGCTTTTCTTATTTACCTTTCGGAACATATACGGAAAGTTCAAGGACTCGAATAAATGTTGACGGAACGCGCGTTCCTAATCCACTGCAACTATGACCTCTTGAGCGACCGAAGGACAGCAACGGACAGGCGAGAGCGAAGGAAGAGAAGGATGAGTCCGGGCCGAAAAGTCCGCCACTCCACGAATAAGTAGGAAATACTGATCTTACTTATACTTGATGCCTCGAATCTCGTAGGCTGTAGACTGTTTACACTCAAAGTCGGTTCTCGCCGGGTGATTCACGACATGCTGGCTCAGGGCTGTTGGAGTGGCACAATGTGATAAGTGTGACGAAGTAACACGACACGGACGACACATTGGGCCAGGGGCCACTACTTTACTTACTTGTATACTCATACGGACTCAAATGGCACCCTCAGTTCGTCATCACGTTCTGAGGGTACACAATCTTACTCTATTCATACTACTATATATACTGATTATACCTAGGTTATTAACTTACGTGTTACTATTTAGGTATAGAATACAGTTTGTTATCACATTCTGAGGATTGTCAACTTACGTATCACTATCTGGTGTGGATCGCACTAGATCATCCTAATGCTGCCGATTGTTGCAACACTGGTTATACTGTCTTCTTGCTGATAGAGCGGCGATCAAGGTCCCAAGTCTGATTTTACAACTCCTTTTACAGCACCACTCTTGCGGCTATTCCACCTCACCGACTGCTTACGTCAACGACACTCACGCGCCAAGCTCTACAGGCCCTACCTGGACGTTCATATATGAAATCCGTCGAGGAAAATATGTCATTTTGTGCGTTTTTGAGAAGGATCTCTCGATTGTCATCTCGAACACGAAAAAGATAAATCTACCGGAAATTGTTTGCTGCTTTGTAAGTGTCGCTGTCTTCGAAATGTGCGCTACTTGTCAATATGAGGTGACCCAGATGTAATCGACGTGTCCTCAGACTTTCTCTTCCTTCATATCATCACTCGCGTTAGGTGCTGGCATTTCTATTATCACTAATTGAAAGGCTTCGCCGGTTCCCTTTGCTGCCGTGATTAGTCTTCCATATTATCTTGAAGGTTCTTCAGACATTTTCTAAGTGAACATTATGCTCAACAGGGGCTTCAGTGACCCTATCAAAACGTCTAACTCTTGCGGTGGCGCGCCACACTGTAAGAAGTTGAGCGATGAATCTCAATATGTATAAAGAAAAAACATGATTTGGATTGCATCCGTTACGCTCCAAGTACTGTAGGTTGTGCTTGCTTCCCAGACAGCCATAGTCTGATCTGACGGGCATCGACCAATCGGGCTCCGGCTAGTTGCCAGTGCCGGTCGAGCATAATGTCCAAGGAAGCCAGAGAACTGCAGAACTCTTCTAAACGCTTTGCATATTGCCGACATTAGCGCAGAGTTTAAGACAATCGTATGTTCCGGAGATTGAACTTCCATGCTTGAATCTTCTATCCTGAGAGACCCATGCGGTCTGTTGAGTGCATTTTTATACAGAATGATTGTTAAGGATATCCTTGAACGCTATGCGATGAATATGTATTTCCTGGGACCAAAGAGGAATCGGTATTTTTTTGCCACATAATCTTCGGCACTTGTGCGTGCCTCGGCATCATACTCATACATACGCCACTCAATCAACAGATCCCATTTTCGCCATGGTGATCCACTTTGCCCCCCTCTGGACATTTCTCCGCATCTCACGAATGGCTTCTTTCACCTCCCATCTCCGGATATCACGATAGTGAGCTTCATCGCTGTACGGCATCCTAGGCTTTGTATCAATCTAGTGGACCATTTAAGGCGTCAACATTTCGAGGGATTGCAGCATTCAACCACCACTAGTTGCCACCTGCCACCACTTGACCTATTCCAATTTCTTCTAGAATTTCAACATGTCGCAACAGCCTAGCACAACCGCTCTGGATCTGAACAATATCCAGGGAGATATCCTGTATGTTTTCGTTCTTCCTAAGGTGGTCTCTATCGCTGACACGATCCCATGCTCATAGGACCGGCATCCCGAAGAAAACACAGACGTATTTCTTCTTCGCAATCACAGATGTCAAGCTCTTTAGGAGCCAACTCGCTCACCTCGTCCCGCTCATTAAGACCACCTCACAAGCGCTCGACGACCGCAAGAAAATAGATGATCACAAAAAAAAGGGTAACAAGACCCTGATAAAGATGGTCGGAGTGAACATCGCTTTCTCGCATAAAGGCTTCAAGAAAGTGAGCTTTTCCATCCGATAAACAGCGAAATATTGATGTAATGTCGTAGCTCGAAATCGACGACACTACCTTGCGTGATGAGCGTTTCAGAGAGGGCCAGAAACAGGGCGCGAAGGACCTACTTGACAAAGGCACTGAGAGTGGGTCCGACTTCGTCCCGAATTGGGAGCCCGAGTTCCTGCAAGATATTCATGCTGTGATACTTATCTCTGGCGACAGCCATGAAACCGTCGGCAAGAAGTTTGACGAGGTCAAGAGCATTTTCGGCATCAGCCCTGCTCATCAACAAAATCTTGCTTCTATCAAAGAAGTCACCACTATTCGTGGAGATGTGCGTCCCGGAAAGGAATCCGGACGTGAGCAGTGAGTCAGTCACAGTCAGCACCGAAGTCATTAAGACTTACGATAAGTACAGTTTCGGATTCCTCGATGGAATATCCAACCCGTCTGTCATCGGTTTCGACAATAACCCCATACCGGGAACTAGGCCCGTTCGAGCAGGTGTCGTCGTGACAGGGCATGAAGGTGATCCCAACCTATCGCCTCGTCCCACTTGGACCATGGATGGAAGTTACCTCACATTCCGCTACCTGTTCCAGCAGGTTCCCGAGTTCAACAAGTTCCTCGCGGACAATCCCATCCCACTTCCGGGATTGACTCCCAAGGAGGGGAGCGAGCTGTTGGGTGCGAGGCTTATGGGCCGATGGAAGAGTGGTCAGTACTTTTCCCTTCGGTCATCGAGATAATCAACTGATGCTCGGTTTTGTTAGGTGCTCCCATTGATCTTTCGCCATTCCAAGATGACCCAGAACTCGCCAAAGACCCCAAGAGGTCAGTCCCGGCATTCTGTGACTTCGTTGCTTATTGACGTTGTCCTTTAATTCCTTTAATAGGGTGAACAACTTCAGATACCAAGCCGAAGGCACCTTCCAAAAGATGTGCCCATTCGCTGCTCACATCAGGAAGACTAACCCTCGTGCTGATCTGGAAGACTTCTTTGGTATTAATGCCATTGAAAATAACAGAATTGTTCGTCGAGGCGTCCAATTTGGTCCAGAACTTACAAAGGATGAGATCGTTTCAAACAAGACAGCGCATGCCCGTGGACTGCTTTTTGTGTGCTACTCGAGCTCTATCGAGAATGGTTTCGCATTCATACAAAGGAGTAAGCAATGTTCATTTGAAACCCCTCATAAATTCTGAAGTCGCTGGCAACCAAGTTTGGGCGAATTCCGCCAATTTCCCTCCCAATGCTGGCGTTGACGCAGGGTGCGTAGATTTAGTATCTGCAATACATCTAATATTGAGTGTGAACAGGTTGGACCCTATCATTGGCCAGGGAAAGAGAACTATGGTTGGCACGGACCCAAACAATCCTGACAAGGAGCTTTCGCTTCCTGATTTCGTAATCCCTCGGGGAGGGGAATATTTCTTTTCGCCCTCTATCAAGAGTCTGAAGGAGACGTTGGCGACTGCCTGATCCTGGGCATTGGATTTTCTTTGGACAATATTCTCCTGTTATTGCTGCTGCAGTGATTCATACATATACCTGATTTGGGAGCCCATGTACAGTTCATCAACAAATGAATATCAGCCACTCCTCGAGGTCGTAGTTTACTCACATTTATAGTTCAAGCTAAGGGCGCCCACGTCTACTGATCAGGTAAAATACGTGGCGTGCACAACCATACCTCCTCATTTCATGGCAAATGCCATTTTTTCTAGAAAACTTTCCTCCTCTCTAATGTATACCGCGAAGGGAACAAAAGATATTTCAGCCAATTTCATGTCTCGCAAGGAGCTTGGAACGAGTCAGGAAGAAGTAGTATCGAATCATCGTGATGGCTCACCATGTTCAGTATGCCATTTAGGATAGGATAATCATGTTTGCAGTTGGGACATGACATGATACCCTCTTCAACATGGATCTGGGAGCAGCTTTTTGAGATCTTTTCTTCATCACAAGCTATGTAAAAATATAATATTCGTATTGACGTATCTTATCTGTTTTCAGCACTGAATTTCTCGGTATCTGTTACTCTGTGATTGTCTCCAGTACACGCCGTATATCCTCTGTAGGCGCGTCGTTGTAATTCCCAGAATCTTGTGACACTAGAAATGACACAGACTTAGCTGATCTTATGTAGACGTACAATAGTTATCAGTCAAACACATGGAGCTGAGAGAACAAAGTCGAAAATGAATAGATGAAGACGTTCAATAGGAGCTTCTGCATACGAATAAAGATCACAAAACGTCCCTCCTCTATCAGCCACAAATCCGTATCAAGCAAACGGGTATGTTGTAGGCCATCTCGAGCGTTGCATCCTGGATCAAAATGTCTTTCAGCTTTTCCTATGTACCTTTCGGAACATACACGGAAGCTTCAAGGAGTTGAATAAACCCTGACGGAACGTGTATTCCTATTCCACTACAACTATAACCTCCTGGTAAACGACTGAAGGACAGCAACAAACACTGGGCGAGGATGAATTTGAATGACGAGTCGGGTCGAAAATTCCGCCATTATTGAACGCATTTTCCAAGTGTAACGCCAGGGTCAGTGACCGTGTCGTCACAAGGAGTCTGAGTCTTCACACAAAACAGTGTTGACCGGATATTCTATGATGGTCAGCTGACTATATGATCACATGTTTCTAGACTTGAGGAGGCTGTGAGTAACCATTATTTTATTCGTCCTACTATAATTCTGATTAGTTGTACTATATAGTTGTATCACTCGCTGTCGTTTAGGTACGAAATCGATTTGTTCTCCATATTCTGGCAGACTCTGAGGCTTTGTATCATTCGCTATTGTTTAGTGTGTTATAATCTTATCCCGCAACACCTATAATATTACAGACTAGTCAGTCCGTAGTCCTCAGTCCGAATATAATCAACTCCATTTCTGTACCTATAATATTACAGACTAGTCAGTCCGTAGTCTATGGTACAGTTAGTCAGTTGTACACGTTAGGTGTTATTTGAGACATACCCTCAGTCCGAATATAATCAACTGAGGGCATGCTGCGTATCGTAAGTAATATATATATAAGTTCATAACAATGAGGGGGGGGGTGGACAAAGCAGACGAAGAGGTGGCCATAGACAAAGCAAAAAGTGAAGGTGGCCAGGAGCGCACCTACGGTGTCACGTATGTGATATCTGTGATATCCTAACACTCCTCCTCACCGTATGTGTGCTCCTCCTTGCGTGGGATCCTGTAGGCCTAGTATGTCTCGCAGACGACCGAATTGGAACGTTGCCAGCGGTTTTGTGAATATGTCCGCCACATTGTCCTTCGTAATGATGTATTGAAGAGTAATTTCGTTCGTCGCCACACGCTCTCATAAGAAATGATATTTTATATCAACGTGTTTCACTCGCAAATGTAGAAGGGGATCCTCTGAAAGGTTTATGGCGGAATTGTTGTTGCATAGAATTGTTGTTGCATCGCCGGTGTGTTGCCCCAAAGCATTCATAACCATCCGTAGCCAAATGCCTTCTTGTGCGGCCTCAAACGCCGCCATATACTCCGCCTCGCATGATGAGGCCGCAACTGTACGCTGCTTCCTTGTGCACCAAGAGACTAAACCTGAACCCAATGACCAGGCATATCCACCCACACTCCTCCTAGTGTCTGGACAGTTCGCCCAATCTGAGTCGGTGAATCCTACTAAGCAGATAGGTGTTTCCCTTCCAAGTCGTAAACGTAATGATCTCGTTCCTTTTAAATAACGGACTACGCGTATTGCAGCGTGCCAATGGATACTTGTGTAACAGTCAAGGAATTGTGATAATTGTTGAACTGCGTACTGAATATCCGGTCTCGTGGATATCGCCAGCCACAATAAACCTCCCACCAGGTCGCGGTACGGTATTCGGGCTAATTTTTCAAGGTCTTCTTTGGTGAGGGTTGATCTATCAACTCGATGCAGCTTCAGACCAGGTTCCATTCGGACGGATAAAGGAGATGCCTCAAGCTGTCCATACTGGGTTATCAGACGGTTGATAAGAGTAGTCTGTGATACAAAAACTCATTTCATAAAATCATCCTATATTTGATAACATTGTGCAGTATCACCTTTTTATCTACTAGGTGAACAACATAGTTGTTTCCTTTGTCCTTTGACACGAACACTGAGTCTTATCACCTTTTTATTGTGTGTTACTAGACTTGGTCCTACACTACTGGCGTGAGGATACGGAGCAGTAGGTCTATATATCCCCGGCTAATGACTAACTGAAGCGGTAGAGGCTCATACCCGGTAGTTACATAACATGTTGTTTGTAAGACGAGTCGCTGTTTTTCGTGATGGAGGAAAATCCCAAAGTTTTTGAAAAACGTTCAAAGATAGTTTATTGGATTGAAAGTCTGCTATAGCTATAGTCAAAATGTGTGAAAGCCCATACATATTTGATATCATCACTCGCCTTGAGAGGACCTCCCCAATATCACTCATCAAAGCGTGAGTGTCGGCAGTTGTATCATCAGCCGAAAGGTCCGTATCTTGCGTTTACGGGTGGCCGAACAAGCTTGAAACGCGACAGAGCCCCAAGGATTGATGGCGGGGAAACGGTATCCGGAAGGATCTTCAGAGACTTTCGAAGGCGAATGATACGCTTAATGAAGTACCTCGTGGTCCCGTCGGTTCTGGCTCTTGCGGTGGGACAAGGCTGTTAGAGTTTCACGACAGATGAAAATATAGAAATTTCCTCCACGTGCCTTGAATTGTAATTACTGTTACACTCTGGGAGGTTGTGCTTGCTTCCAAACTTTTATTTGACGGGTATTACTGCTGAACTTTGGCTGAATATGTCTCCGGCTAGTCGCTATTACCCGTGCCGATAAAGCGTGAAAGTCTGTTGGTCTGGCTAGTTGACTGTTTGATCAAACTAGAGAATTTTGCAAGAGCCTTGATCTTCTCATAAGCGGTTTTGAATACTTCCGAGCTTAGTACAAGTCTTCCACATCCATGGTGTCGTACCCGGAAACGGCAACGCAACGTCATCCCTGGTTTCCATGCGGTCTATCATCGTTCCCTTGAAAAATCGGTAACATGAGACGAATACTTGCTTTATATGACCAGCGAAAATCGGTATATCTTTCAGCATTCTACTTGGGGCTTGTGCGTGCCTTGGGCATTACAGTAATACATACGCCACTTTCATCGGTGATTCACATAAGGATTGCCCTCCATTCTGAGAGTTTCTCCGCATCTCACGGACGGCTTCTTTCATCCTTCGGAGGATGAACATCTCCAGATATTACGATACTACCGGTGAGCTTGATGAGGCTACAGCATTACTATACGGCATCCCCCGTTTTGCGTCTATTTAGTGGGGTATATAAGGCGTCAGCAATACAAGAGATTGAAGCACCAAATCACCGCTACCACCAGTTGACCTGTCTATTTTTAACATGTCGCAACAGTCAAGCACAGCTGTTCTGAACCTCAATAATATCCAGGGAGATATTTTGTACGTGTTTATTCTTCGTGAGATGGTGTGAGTCGTTGACACGATTGCATGCTCCTAGGAGTGGCCTACCAAAGAAGACACAGACATATTTCTTCTTCGCAATTACAGATGTCAAGCTCTTTAGGAGCCAGCTCTCTCACCTTGTACCGTTCATCAAGACTACCTCCCAGGCGCTCGACGACCGCAAGAAGATTGATGACCACAAAAAGAAGGGTAACAAGACCCTGATAGAAATGGTTGGAGTGAACATTGCCTTCTCACATCAAGGGTTTGTGAAAGTGAGTTCCGTAATCTGGGCGCAGGTAACACGCGAGATACTGATGTGATGCTGTAGCTTGGGATCAATGACACAACCCTGACGAACACAGAGCCCAGCTTCAAACAGGGCCAGAAGCAGAACGCAGAGAGTTTAGGTGACAAAGGCACCAGGAGTGGGTCCAACTTCGTCCCAGACTGGGAGCCCGAGTTCCTGCAAGAGATTCATGCTGTGATCCTTATCTCTGGCGACAGCCATGAAACCGTCAATAAGAAGTTCGACGAGGTTAAGGGCATTTTCGGCCTTGGCCCTGTCAATCAACAAAATCCTGCATCTATCAAAGAAGTGACCACTATTGTCGGAGACGTGCGCCCCGGAGAGGAGTCTGGACATGAGCAGTGAGTCTATACAATCAGTACCGAAGTTTCATGAAGATTTACGATGATTACTTCTACAGCTTTGGATTCCTCGATGGAATATCCAACCCGTCTGTCATCGGCTTCGACAAGAACCCAATCCCGGGAACTAAGCCAGTTCGAGCAGGTGTCCTTGTAACAGGACATGATGGTGATCCTAGCACATCACCCCGCCCCACTTGGGCTGTGGATGGAAGTTACCTATCATTCCGTTACTTGTTCCAACAGGTTCCCGAGTTTAACAAGTTTCTCGCGGAAAATCCCGTCCCCCTTCCTGGATTGACTCCAAGGGAGGGGAGCGAGCTGTTGGGTGCAAGGCTTATGGGCCGATGGAAGAGTGGTCAGGCTTTTCCCTACGGTCATCGAGATAATCGACTGATGCTCGGTTTTGTTAGGTGCTCCCATTGATCTTTCGCCATTCCAAGATGACCCAGAACTCGCGAAAGACCCCAAGAGGCCAGTCACAGCATTCTATGGCTTCGTTGCTTGTTAACATTTTCATTCAACAGGGTGAACAACTTCAGATACCAAGCCGAAAGCACCTTCCAAAAGATGTGCCCATTCGCTGCTCACACCCGGAAGACCAACCCTCGCGCTGATCTGGAAGACTTCTTTGGCCCCATTGAAAATAACAGAATCGCTCGTCGAGGTGTCCAATTTGGTCCAGAACTCACAAAGGATGAGATCATTTCAAAGAAGACAGCGCATGCCCGTGGACTCCTTTTTGTGTGCTACTCGACCTCCATCGAGAATGGGTTCGCATTTATACAAAGAAGTAAGTGGTGCTCAAATCAACAATATATCTCCTAACGTAATCGGCTACCAAGCTTGGGCGAATTCCGCCAACTTTCCTCCCCAAGCAGCCAACGCTGGCGTTGACGCAGGGTGCGTAGATCTAGTATCTGAAACGAGTCCGATATTGAGTATGGACAGGTTGGACCCTATCATTGGCCAGGGAAAGAGAACCATAGTTGGCACGGATCCAAACGATCCTACCAAGAACCTTTCGCTTCCTGATTTCGTAATCCCTCGGGGAGGGGAGTATTTCTTTTCGCCTTCTATCAAGGGTCTGAAGGAGACGTTGGCGACTGCCTGAATCTGGACGTTGGACCTCCTTTGGACAATATTCCCCTGTTATTGTTACTGCAGTGAATCATACATATACACTTGATGTGGGAGCCCATGTACAGTTCATTAGCAACTGAATATCAACATTTCTCGAGGTCGTAGTTTACCCACAATTATAGTTCAAGCTAAGGGCGCACATGTCTACTGATCAGGTAAGATCCGTGGCGTGCACAAACCATACCACCTCATTTCATGGCAAATGCCATTTTCTCTAGAAGACCTTCTTTCTATCCAACGTATCCCACGAGGGGAACAATAGGTATTTCAGCCGATTTCGTGTTCCGCAAGAAGCTTAGAACGACTCAGGAAGAGGTATTATCGAGTCGACGTGATGGCTCACCATGTTCGGTATGCCATTTAGGATAGGATAATCATGTTTGCAGTTGGGACACGACATGATACCCTCTTCGACATGGATCTGGAAGCAATTCTTTTAAGATATTTATGTAGTCGGAAATGAATCTCTACCTCCAGCAAAACGTGGTGAAGATTCTTCAAGAAGTCGTCATCAAGCATCTCAGGAATTTCCGCTGGTAATGTCGTATTGCCCAGCTTACAGCCGTTTCAGAACAAATTTCACATCAAATTTATGTCAAAGAACGAAGAGACTAACCTGTCTTGCCGCATCAACCAGAGCCTTCCACTCAAGTTTTGGCATGAACCCTTTCAAGAACTCCGGATTGAATTCAGATTCACGTAGCTCGATCTGTACATCGCGAAACTGCAGGGGGAAATTATTGGTGGTACATCCTTTTACATGGCAGGCCAATAGATTGTGGGTGATCAGGCGAACCATCACAGTAGGAGATGGAGAAAGCTGGAATTTGTGATCGAAAAACCAGGCGCCAAACAATAACCGTAGATAGTAATTTATTTTTATTTTTCTCAGACGTTCACGGCTGAGCCATGAGACCACCATCGCCCTCAATCCCCGAAAAGGAATTTTTGTATACTAGTCTAAAGGAATCTCTGAGGCTCGATGGCAGGCTGTCGATGGAAATCCGCTCGCCGACGCTAACGTTTGGTGACGACCTTGGCTGGGTCGAGTGCTCACTTGGGAAAACGCGGTATGTGTCCCACATCAAGTCTTCTATCAACGCGTACTCAGCTTATGAAAGGGTTCTCGCACATGTTGAGGGAAAGATGGTCAAACCTCTTCCCGAACGACCTTACGAAGGGATAATCACGATACACTCGGAGATCTCACCCATGGCATCGAACGAGTATGAACCCGGTCGGTAGGTATGTGGCCGTCGCATCACGAGTCCGTGTTATGTTCACCCCCGTTCAGGCCTTCTGATGAAGAAGTGACAATTACACGGATGCTGGACAAGGTGCTGAAACGCAGCGATGCAGTAGATAAGGAATCGTTGTGCATTTTGGCAGGGCAGCGCGTGAGACTTGCACGCGTATCGATGCAGCCGGATACTGACTTATTTTTTCGTGCTGATAGGTGTGGCATATCCGGTTGACCTTGCATTTTTTAGCCGATGCAGGAAACATGCTTGATTGCGCCTGTCTTGCGGGGATGGTAGCTCTCAAACATTTTCGTCGACCGGACGTAGAAGTTGTCGGGGATGAAGTCACAGTGGTATATCTGTTCTAATATCCTCAAAGCAATCTTGGACTCATTCTGTCAACGTCCAGCACGAACCCACAGAACGAGCACCTATTCCTCTTGCAATACACCGTACACCTTTCTGTTTCACATTTGCCTTTTTCCCTGACCCTACGATCCCCCCCGTCATTGATCCCTCACAACTCGAACAACGGCTAAGTGCAGGTCTGATCTCGATCGCTCTCAATGCGCAACGCGAGCTATGCGTTTTGCAAAAATTGGGTGGCGTCCCACTTGACCCTGATGAAGTGCTGAAAATCGTGACCATCGCGGTGCAGAAAGCCAAAGAACTGAACACTGTCGTTGATGCGCGACTTAGGGAAGATTGGGAGGGGAGACATGTTGAAGTGAGGTAGAGTATGAAAGTGAGCGTTGAGATTACTTCGTGTTGGTTGTAGAATGAAGTAATACGTCTTGTACAATAACCTTAGCGGATGGATCATGGGTGAATATAACCCATCCGAAAAGATTGAAGATGATTTGTCGACAGATGTTCCGCTTCAAATCCCCTCAAGAGGTACGCGAAAACTGAATATAGGACGGGGACGATGTTCTTTTTGCGTTTAAGATGGTGCCCAGACCCCATAATTCTAGAAGTTTCCCATGGTTTGTGCAATAACGAGATATGGTTAACGATGCGGCTCCAGTGCTAATCATGGCTGTTTTCACTACTACCTATGCACCGGGCTAACCAGGCTCATCCAAAGTCCGGCATACTCGATCCATAAAATACGTATACGCAACAAAGCAGCATCCAATACTACTTCTCACTGAATCTTGTCACTGGTGCCGGACCAGTTGTTTTAAAAGCAGTTCAAGCCTGCGAGTTCGGTCTGACTCAGATAGATCAACACATACTGTTACAAGGTATCCAATAGAATAGCAATATTTAGGTATATCCTAATAACGCCCCCACTAAATCTCTCCACCCTCTCTTTATCAGGACTTGTGTATCACCCGCATACTCTTCAAATAACCACTCAAGGTACTTTGCATCACTTGAACTCAATGGGGCTAGTTCAAACTGGACCATATCCTTCGGATATAGAGACACTGTACCTGGAGACGGGGACTCGGAGCTAGGAGAGGGTAGGAACGAAGCAAGCACAGCGAGTTGAAACGCCGCATGCGCATAGAGAGTTTGTAGCAGCGCGAGTGTCGTACGAAGCTGACGATCTGCCCTTTCCTCCCTGTCTGCATCCCCACTGGTTTCCCCTCTAGATGAAGATGAGTCCTGCTGCGCCTTCGAAACACCGATTTCATCTACACTCTGCCCACCAACGACCGTCGCTCGCCCACTAGACCACGACATCGCACTGGAACGCCGCATCGCTCGCGTCGACGTGGTCCCACTCGGCCGACCCTCGATTCCCATCCCAAGATTACGAACATATGAACCCTCTTGGATTGTTGTACTCCCCGATACGTTGAGGTCAAGATCGTCATCGCCACTGAGGCTTATTGGTCCTCGCCCACTTGCATTTGCACCAGTCCGCCACCCTAGTCCCATCCAGAACCCAGCACATACGACGCATACGTCTTCATATACACGCCATACATCGGTCCATGCGGCGCCTAACCGGGAGATTGTCGTTGGCCCGCGAATCTCATTGTCATTCTCTGAACAGCATCGGTCGTGTCCGAGTTGCAGGATTCTGTCAAGGTCATTCCACTGAGTCCTCGGTGAATAGATTGTTTCAGAAATGGGATACATCAAGGCCACTTACAAGCTTGACATCACTCCACGCAAATCGCGTTGTCGAGAGACGGTGCGTCTGTCCACGAGGCGGCGGAGGAATAATGGGTTTCGACACGTAAAATGCAGGGCGAGGACCAGAGTACGTCAGATCAACAAGGAGATCGTAACATGATGGCTTCTCAAGGAAAATTGCATCCGTTGTGCACGCAATCCACCCAGATTCAGTTCCAAGTCGGTGCATATCACTGAGTGTAACCATACCAAATACTCTTAGCGGCTCTCGTCCTGTCGTTAAAGATTGTGCTTCGTAGCACATGTCTGCTGCGGCGTAGCAGAGAATGCAAGCAGCCTCGACGGGGGGTTGAGTATAGATGAGAATACGTCGTCGGCCCAGAATATGTCTGTAGATTGTAAGAGAGGAAGGGCCGAGGATGCGGAGGAGATGTGATAGGTGGAGAGTTGGATGAGAGTCGAATTCTGAGGGCTAGGGGAGCAGCCAATTAGAAGCTGAATGGAATAGAGATACGACTTACGTCGCTGAAATCTTGATTCCAACTGTTCCACTCACTCAGATCTACTCTTCGTATCTGTCGCTCTTCGAAAAAGGCACGCGCGGGCTCCCATTGACTCTCAGTCGGCTGTGATATCCCTGCTTCCTCGCATTGATTGTAGATAGTCGTGACAAGCTCCTTGAGAGCCGCCGTATGCCTCCATGGACGTGGCCTCCGAGAACGGGCAAGCAGGATGCCAAGGGATGAGAGGCGAAATCCTCTTTGTCCTTGCTCCTCGGTTTTCCGACGACTAAAGATACAAACTCCGTGTTGGCCGTCCTTTGTGAAATAGCTGGGAATATATCAGGAAGGAAATGTAGGAGGAAGTATTAACTGCCGTACACAACGTCACGGTCAATGAGATGAAGTCCGCTAGGAAGGACGCTAAATTCGATGTTGTCGAGGCTTAGATCTACATAGCGCAGTGAGAGGTTGTTATATGCAATTCAGAATGTTAACACAGACCATCGTTTGCCTTGAGAGACCAGTCAATGAGATTCCCTTGAGTTGGATGAAACGAGGCGTGGAAGACCGCAACTAAACTATTCGGTTATCCGAGCAGAAAATGAGGGTCATAAGGTCATCCTACCAAGATCTTGAGGGACAGCGGTCATTTGAGCGCCCACAAGGGGATTGAGTCTCGGACAAGAGAACTAATCCGTATGAGAGAGCCCAAGCTGGGGGAATGTTATGGTCGTGGATGCTCCGTAGCTACCGCTTCGGATTGAAGAAGCTTATATGGCAGCTGAAACGTTTTCTGATGGACCCGAGGTAAGAAGAATTAGCACGCAAGGAACTTGTTGTGCTGTAGGCAACCACTACGTTGATCAATTCAGAGTCACAACGGCTGTGACATATCTCTTCCTCCATCGTCATGTCCCAAGGCAGTCAGACGGTCAACGTCAACGATCTAGACGTTGCACAACTTGCAGATGTCCGCAAGCAGCTTGAGGAGGTTCGTAATCGCGTATGCTTTGAAGTGTGCTCTAGATGACCCTACACAGGAACTCAACCATCTTACCAACTCTTTCGCCCAGCTTAGGCAAGCTCAGGCTAGATTCAAGGCCTGCATAGAAAACGTCCGTGAGGTCAAGCCTGAGAATGCTGGTGCGTTCCACAATGTATCGACTGGCTTTCGATGTTGATCTTGCTCAGACAAAACCATCCTTGTCCCACTGACGAACTCATTATACGTTCCTGGAAAATTGTCTGATTCCGAACATGTCATCGTTGATGTTGGCACGGGCTATTATGTCGAGAAGGTTTGTCATACCCTGATTCATATCTGTATTTCTGATTGAGCCACCGTAGACACGCCCACAGGCCTTCAAACACTATTCAGACAAGGTCGAGTACATTCGCACAAATCTTGAGACGTTGGAGGATACGATATCTAAAAAGAGGGACAACATGGCGTACTTGACGAATATATTACAGCAGAAGATACAAGCCCAAGTACAATCCAAGAGTTAATTGTCGCGAACGCGTTGAATGACTCGTCTGATGGACCTACAATGAGATTCACTAATCCACATTTACCCCGAGGAATTCTTCTCTTTCTTTCTCATTGAATGATTGTTGATTGACAAAAAACGAAAAACATCGGATCAATCTATTAAGAGTGCTGTATTGGACAAAGTACACAGGAGTAATGCACATAAATCATTCGCAAACAGTCCCTAACCTGGACTCTCTGCGAGGGAAACTTGAACGGGCAAAAGAATTTCTGCCGAGAGTCAGTGAGATGTGACTGATGCAGGAGTCTGCTTGTCATCAGACACCCTTCCACCCAATTGCATGACCATTCTCCTTTCAGAGGTCTCTCGGAGGTTGAGAACGAGTCGTGACACCATGAGACTCGTAATTCTAAAGGTCAAAGAATTTCATCATCAAGGGAAAAGGAAAGGGATCGCGAGCGTACAATGTGCTGAAGCTTGCATTGATGGCTTTTAGGTCAGCCTATCCGCAGGATTAGCCATCTGTCTGTCAGACCAATTGATTCAACTTACAGGTGCCAGCTGGAATAGTGGGATCAGGTTTGCGTCAAGGCTTGAAAGGGTCTACTCACCATGAAAATAAGGACTGTGACGAGGTTCACGACGAATATAACACCAAAGTACATGATTCCTATCATTTAAATGCTACTCAGAACAGACATTGACGAATGGGAAAGGCCATAACATACCATCAATGAGTATACGGTCCCAGAGATTTGCACCAGCACCATGTCGCTCCTGCGTCTTCTGTAAGACGCGATACAGTGTGGCAAAGAAGACAATCGAATCTGTTGACGGCTATTACGACTACTTCATTATCTTTTGGGACACCTACCGAAGACCAATTCCGCGATCCATGTGAACGCCATTCGTCTGAGTTAAATCAAGTACTCGGAATCACCATAGATGTTTGAATCCTCACATGCCCGATCTTCCCGTCAAAATACAGCCGACTAGACCTAACGGGAAGGCAGGAATGAATTTGTCTACGAGACATTGGCACATGTGACGCATACCTGGTGGAAGCGCAAGGCTCACTCCGTCTGTAAAGGACCACTGACTGAAATTAGAACTTGAACGGCGATAGACATAAAATAATTATATACGATCTTCACTGCCAATTCTGCGGCCAGGCAGAGGCTACCCAGAATCGCCACGGCCAGGTTCCTGGAGTATATAGCATACAAGCGAAGGATGAAGATGACTGGGATCTGGGATGGAAAAGTGGTATATATAGCGACGCACGGACATACCTCCAATTGAAAACGTTGTCACTATTTTTACAGCCTCCGGAAATAGCACGTAGCGGTCACAGACCGCCTTGCTCCATGGATCGTGAAATGCTTTTAAAGGATTTGGACTTTGTTCCAGTTCGAAAATAGAACATAGTATACTTACAGACAATAATGACGATATATCCCAATGGTGTAACGTAACGATTCTGTGATGACCTCTTCAGCGCTTCGAGTAAATGGTCGGGGACACTATGAAACTCACCATGGTCCACAGTACTGTCAGTGCGGTAAATTTCCTTGACCAGATATATTCTATCTCGTCAGCCATAGTGAGAGCAATGTCGTAAAACAGCATAACTTTGAAACTTTCATGAGATACGAAAAGGAAAAGATCAATGAGAACTAACCACATGAGGCGAGGGAAAAGATTTTTGCTGCCATCCTGAACGGCCCAAGATATTTCCATGAAAAGGACAGACAAATTCAAGGGGATCGCGTACAATTGGTTTGCGATGTGTGCAAGCTCTGAGTTGCTGAGCCCATCGGACATGACGGCACGTCCTTATTATCTATTCAGAGGGATGCAAAAAGTAACCGAGAGACAGAAAATCGTCAGGGGGTACACTTTCTCATGTTATATAGATTGAAGATAATTGACACTCGTGGTAGACTTTCTGTTAACTACGTCAAAAGGGAATGGACCGAAATGACAGGGGCTTGATGCGGCTTATTTCTAAGCAATTTCAGGCACATTGTCAAATGCAGTGAATTTCGGGGGTCTCCATACGAAGGCGTCCATCTCGCGTTTCATGCAAGACAGTGAGACTGAGTAGTTCAAATCGAGTAACGACGACAGTCAGGAATAACAGATCAACAGTATTGGCGGGCAACCATCGAAATCAAAGTGAGGCTATGAGCGCATGAGACATTGAAACGGCAAGCCTCACCATATGCGATACACGCCAATCCAGATGATGGCACGGTATAAGCGGCACCGGCAGTCACGATGGTCACGCGTCCATTCGAGGTCCCTGGATGGAAAGAACAGCGATGTATAACATGCTTGATATTTGTACTCGGGGTCCATCTCTATGAGGCTTGATGCGACGAAGAATTTTGTCCCAAATGTCCCTAATCCAACTCATACCATTTCATATGTAGTGGCAACGACGGATGACAACTTGAAAGGAGATACCAACGGCAAAATGTTGTTGCATGAGGACGTTGTACATGGCCTTCAAAAATTTTCTTTCCACCAACGCAGCCTCTAGTACAGCCAACAAAAGGTCCAAATGTCCAAAACCTTCATCAGGATGCAAAGGTACAACTCCCGCCCAGCCCCAATATCTTTGATCTTGATTTGTGCGACTTTCTGAAACAAAAGACAGTAGATCACAATAACCAGGGATACATACGATGTAGAAAAAGGCGAAGCTTGGTCATATCCAAATCAATTCGAGGACTTTTCAAGTAACTCGGAACAAAAAAGCCCGAGTCAGATGATGTGCTCGGATCTCATTTAGTTATTCAACACCGTAAATCTTCCAATCTGGTATCAAGTGATAACAGCAAGATAACAGGTTGATGTACACACAGGAAAACGGGTTTGGTCAAGATTACTAAGCAGACATCCTGTTTCAAGTTGGCACAAAGAAGGCGGGCCGAAGACGTTGATCATTTTTAGTCATTCTGATCAATTTCAAACTCTCATGCTTTGAAGGGCCCCACGCTAGCACTCTCCCAAGATGGTTTTGAAATCCCACTGGCTACTAGGTAATTAATCACTCTTGATTTGGCCATCTTGATTCCGCTTCATTGTCCTACAAGTCGTGCAGTGGTGGCAGAACCGCTCCAAGTATACCTCCGAAACAGGCAAGAAGACTACAATATTGATGAGATACGAAGAGAAATCAAAGCAAGATTACAGATACAAGTTAACAACGTGTGCGCATAACATGATAACTTCAAGCCAGGAAAGAATGATAACGGACGAGAAGAACCCATGCCCCCTTTGAAAGTACTTGCACTCATAGATCCCAATAATTGAACAGATAACGCTACAGCAAGTCAAGCAAGCCAAAGTAGAGTGAGACTATAACATTCAACGGTTGCATCGTTTTGCGGTGCTGGACTCCTGGTGAGCCGCAGGCCCGATGCTGTCTTTCCCGAAAGAGGCAGCGCCGTAAGCTTTCACCAACCCTCTAATGAATATGATATGTACACCATTGTGAGCCCTTCTCTGTTCAGAGATTGAAAGGTTGCGCACCGTTGTGTGGCATCAACGTAATCCGACCTGTCAAATCGTTTTGAAGTTTTTACCGACATACCCTCACGAGAAATCGTATATCCTTTGCTTTTTAGGCTGGATAAAGAGAGGCATTCCGTGAGATTCGAGTCATATTAGATAAGTAACGCGCGTTATACTTCTCTCGAGTTGTAGTCACGCTGTCGGATATCTTTTTCGAGACAAGCAGAATGGCGTATATAACACCACTGACGAAAGACAGGGTCTAAGAGGCATGATAACATCATATGTCTTGTTGTACAGAAGAAAGAAACACTAGCATACCAGGGTAAGAGAGAAGATATCAATCCTATGTGTCATCAACTTTATTATGGGGGTACGCCTTCCTGAAGGAGAGCAGTCCGCACCAACTAGCCATGTGCAATAACAGATCTGGCGCAAAATCGGGTCAAATGGCTTGGAGCCTTGGCGGAGGGTGCGGAACGAAGTATGATGAGATGATGATGGCAATAACAAGTGTGCTGTGGAACCCCGTTCAAACCCGTCTTTATTTATCCTTACGTAGGTGTATAGCCACGAGATATAAATAGATTGATGACGTTGCATCGAGGCTGGTGTTTCCATCTCGGAACTGTGAGACATGATCAATATTACTCGCATGGGACCTCCCGAGAGACTGTCACGGCCATAGGGCTAGATTGAAGGGAGCTATGCTCTTTCGTAGCACCTACCCACTCTTAGTTAATAGTTTATGCCCTCTCTCTGGTGTCCTTCATGGTTATAGATTTAGAGGTTGGAAAACTAAGCCTCTGCACTGGTATGTATGTGCCTCCAGTTTCCGGGTTAGCGTAGACGGTGATTTGTATTTGAGGATCGATTTGCCTGTTTCAGAAAAGTACTGTAAGGAGAAAACAAGCCTGTGCTATGCTTCTACATTCGGAGTTCCGCATAAGGATATTAAATACTTGCAGATAACGTCAACTCTTTCGTAAGTCATCGAGACCTGCTGTACACCATTCCACCTCCTTGTGGAACCCTCAAATCATCATAGCCTTGCCGAAGGTGAAGGACGAGTCGTGATACCATAAGGCTCGTGATTCTAGAAAGAAAGAGAATTCATTGTCAAGCCAATAGAAAAGGAAAGAGTAAAAGTAGCCTACAATGTGTTGAAGCTTGCATTGATAGTTGTGAATTGGGTATTTTCCCCAAGACCAAACGGATAACTTACAGGCACGAACTGAGATATCAAATGAAGATCGCATAGGGACCAGACTCGAATAGATACACTCACCATGTAAATAAGGACAGTGACAACATTGACAACGAATATAACACCGAAAAAAATGACTCCTATCATGATGACGCCTTCAGAGAAGAAAATTGCAAAAGAGAAGAAAATACTGCATGCCATCGACAAATATACGATCAGGACGTGCGCCAGTGCCATCCCGCCAACTAGTCTGGTGTATCATACGATACAGTGTCGCACAGAAGACAATTGAATCTGCTGACAAGAATCAGAAAAACAGTCAGTCATTTCTAATGCGACTAGCTAATACTGAAGATCAGTTCCGCGATCCATGTACTGGCCGTGCGTCTACGTTGAATTAAGTGACACATCAAGTATTTCACCCCGATGCAAGTACTGACATAGATGTTCTTCCTATCAAGATGCAGCCGACAAGTCCTGAGGATGACGGGATAAGTTCATTATTAACTATCACACAGATAACACCCACCGTCTGGAAGCGCGAGGCTTGTCCCACCTGTGAAGGACCACTACATCAAATCGGCCTTTGAACGACTGTCAACGTAAAATAGTCACGTACTATCTTCACAGCCAATTCTACAGCAAGGCATAAGCTGCCAAGAATAGCCACAACCGTTTTCTTAGAGTATATGGCATACAAGCGAAGAATAAAGACAGCTGAGCTATGGCTCAGAAAGGCAGTGGAATATACAAAAGGACTTATGCACACACCTCCGACTGCAAATGCTATGACTAACTTCAGAATCTCTGGAAATAGGACATAGCGGTGGCAGACACTCTTGCTCCAAGGATCGTGAAATGCTGGTGAAGAATGGTTATCGTTATTTCCAGTTCAAGGCCATGCGATGGTACTTACAAACAATAATGACAATGTATCCTAGCAATGTCACGTAACGATTCTGTAAGGTCAAGTCATTGATTCAGACAGTCCAAGAAAACAGGGGGAAAGGATATAACTTACTACGGCATACAGCCCTGTTAGTAGAGTGAATTTTCTCGACCAGATGCGTTCTCTCTCGTCCTCCATAGTAAGCACGATGTCATAGAAAAGCATGACTTGAACGCTTTCATGAGACACAGACAGGCAATCGTTGAAGAGAACTAACCACATGACGCAAGAGAGAACATTTTCGCTGCCATCCTGTGAATTTATGGTGTAAGGGGGAAAAGATGCAAATTAAGATTATTCACGTACAGATGGCCTGCTATGCTTGCAAGTCCTAATTTTTCGACCGCTGCAGTATCGTCCATGATGATTATGAACGTGCAGGAATATGAAGATCGCCTTAAAAGCACAAGGGTGTTTGTGGCTACACACCTTTCGGAGCATTGGAACATAGTAAAGGTACAGCCAACAGTCAAGTACACCAAATGTTCGGATTATTACTATAGCGAGGGCAATCAGTCGCCCGACACTTCTTTCAGGATTTGCTCCCATGTGCTTCTGTCACCGAGTTGGTATGATAACAGATGAAGGGATGTGAGGATGATAGGCATGGTAGATAGTCACGCTCAACAAAATATCTTTCCAAAAATTTGAAGAACCTCTAACTTCCCGAGGAAACAAGCATAGAATTGGAAATCGTTCAACAAACGATACGCAAAGTCTTTCTCGATGATAAATATTGAGAAGTCGACCCGGGCCGCCGGCTTGCACTTATTTTTGGTTCGTCATCACCAAGCTGCAGATGCTCGCAAGATTCATCACCAGTTTTCTTTGTAAAAAGCCAGAGGAGGAGGAACACTGAGCGGCATACCTCAAGTAAATTGCCTGTGTCTAGGCACGGAAGGATTGGGGGTTGATATCCATCTTTCCGAGTCGATGTTGATGAAGACAGTAGGCCAGTGATTTATAGATTCGAGTGCAAAAGTAGTGAACCATCATAACACTTAGAACACCACGAGGCTTTGAGGACGCGTACACGTACCTTTTACAAGTATGGACAAGGGTGCTTTTGAAGTCAAAGTATGACCAGGGTCAGCAGTGATGGCAGCAATCGAGGCGCGGGCGACGACTTGGAAGGCTAACACGGAATATGGACTGCTACATATACATACCGTGCCAATATCATACACCTAGAACCTGAAGGTCTAACGACTCAAATACGTGCGATGTGATAACGCACTGACTCTGCATGAGTCTTCACAAATTAAGGCCCTATCACGTCGCCTAGTACGTGTGGGCTCCCTCATATATCATTTTGATCGCCATTGATCACCGAACACACCAGAGATTCTATACAAGTATCCCTACTATCAGTATTTGACAATTTCTCTCCAGCCATGGTCTCTCAAGTCCGCCAATTGCTCAATCTCATTATTGACGCTGTCGACAAACTCGAAAGTGCTTGCGATAGAACAGGATCACCGATCCCTGATCTATATACTCCATTGACTCTCGAGTCCGAGGCCTTTCGCGCTAATCTTGATGCTGCTGAATCTGCACGCATCATTTCTGCAGCAGCACTTCAACTGGAAGCTATCCTTTCTCCCCCTCAAGTCTCCTTATATCACGTCGTCGCTGGAGTGCGCAATGTCTTTCTATCTGCCAATAAATGCATTCAATGCTTTGTTCAGCACTTCAAATCTGCTGCCCTTCGTGCATGCCTCGAGTCCCATGTGACCGAAATTCTACGTGAAGCCGGCCCAGAGGTTTGTGTGGTTTCCAGATGACCGTTTTTGCATTTTGCCAATACCAACTCGAGGGACTTCACGTCGATGACATCGCCGCCAAGAATGGGCAACATCCAGGCAAAATGGGTAGCCATCAGTTCATTCCACATGTGTCCAGAAAATGACTTGGATTTTCTCTCTTGCAGCTCAGTTCTTGCGCTACCTTGCTACTAATCACATATACCGAGAGATCAAACCCAATGTGTTTGCAAATACACGCATATCCAGCCTGATGGACACATTGAAGCCAAGCGAGGAGATCATTGCCCAGTGAGTAAGAGCCTCAGCTAGCAATAGATGTTATTGATCAATTGATTCTGCCAATCGACTAGTCCTGAGGACAAGCACGACAATACGTCCGGTCTGCCTGCTTTGGCTGCTCATCAGTGCGCTCCTTGTTATTTTTTTGTGTAGGTCCATGCTGATGATCAGCCTAGCCTCGACGAAGCTTTTAAAGCATCAGCATATGCTTGGGAGACATTAGCCGACCCAGCCACTGCCAAATCTGGTGATCCGAATGCGTCCCCATTTTCTCGAGCTTTCAACACCACAGAAACGATGTGGGAGTTATTTGCCAGAGATGAGATGAGAGCTCGCCGGTTTAACATTGGAATGCGAGGAGTTCAAGCTTTACAGCCAACCGATGCGATCCTAAAAGGTGTATTCATACCTCACGATCATCACCTACTGCCCGCTCATGTGATTTTGACAGCGTATGAGTGGAACAAGCTTCCAGCAGGTTCTGTAGTCGTTGACGTTGGCGGTGGTATCGGCTCTACATCCCTCCCATTGGCGCGCGAGTTTCCGTCTCTTGAAATTGTTGTCCAGGATTTACAAACCGCTATTCAGGACGGAGTGAAGGTGAATTATTGGTTTTCTTGGGACGATTTCTTGATATCACTAATGATGATGGAAAAATGACCAGTTCTGGCAGGAAAACCTGCCGAACTCTCCAGTTACACTTGAAGGTCAGGGTGGTTGCAACCAGAATTTTTCATCAGTCAAAGATTGTTAATGAAAACCAGTCCAGAATTTCTTTACTCCCCAGCCGACTAACCGCGAAGTCTCAGTCTTCTTACTCAAGCAGATACTTCACGATTGGTCAGACGAATATTGTGTCAAGATCCTCACTCAACTTCGCAATGCGGCCCGAAAAAACACGAGGCTTTTGGTGGTGGAAAGCCTTGTTCCCTATGCCTGTCACGAAGCAAACGTCAATGGCGATGCTTCGGACATTCCAGGCTCTATTCCTAAGGAGGCGCCCGCGCCACTTCTTGCTAATTACGGCCTTGTGAACGAGATGGTCTATGCTATTGACATAGACGTCAGTATTTTCTCACACTTGACGGCTTCTTCAACTCATGATCATTCTAGATGTTCCTTTTCTTCAATGCTCAGGAACGCACAATCCGACACTTCAAAGATCTTCTTCTGAGCACAGGCTGGAAAGTCAAGAAGGTTTATCGTCAGAAAGGTGATGACACCTACCTTCAATCCATTGAGGCGGTTCCTGTTGTTGTCCCGAGTCCATAAATGTTGTGTCCAGATTGACTGCGCTCATCCTGGAGGCGAATCATGTCCTAGTAATTAGTTAGAGATCGAAGATATAGGCGCTTCAACATCAGGCGAAATCAATTCGAGGGATATACCAATCATTATTTACGCCACAGCTAAGCCTTAGCCCTCTCCTCTTGGCTCGCCTTTTGGACAGCCGCTAGGACGAGTGCATGCACGTCCTTACCAGCAGCCACTACACCAAAGTTCTCGCCTAACGTCCTTCCAAGGCCGAAATCGAGTGGTTGTCCACGAGAATCCGTGATTACACCTCCAGCTTCCTCGACTAGGATTTGACCTGGCGCATGATCCTATGATATAGACACTGAGATGTTGCGATATGAGTGGGAAAGGTGGAAGGGACATACCCAAATCTTCTCACGGTACCCGACACCTGTTGGCATCCTGAGGTATGCGGCGCCTTCACCACGCGCAAGACATCCGTATTTTGCTTGACTGTCCATGCGGATGGGACTCCGCGTAATGTTGAGAAGGGACGATACGCGATCGTTGAAGGAGTGCGATGAATGTGCGGCTTCTACCGATTCAAGGAAGTTGATGTCCGTCGCGGGAATGTTTGAGATTTTCAAAGTGTGGGAGTTGCCTCCTTCCAATGTGATCTGTAGATATCGCTTCATTTAAGTCAAGAGAGAGATGTGTTGGTTGGCGTACTTGTTCTGCACCTTGGCCTTTGACGGCGACGAAGATGACGCCGCGGCCTAGGTCTGGCTGCAAGGAATCAAAGGGGAGGTTGGGGCAGCCAATAACGCCTATTTGGACTTGCGCGTCGACGACGAGGGAGAGACAGACGGCGTATTGTTCTCCGCGTAAGAAGCCTTTAGTGCCGTCAATTGGATCAATTGTCCACATGCCTGCATTATGTAGGTTATGAATAGTGAGAACACATTTAGAATACATAAGTGCAAGATACATACGCCCTGTAGGTCCACCGGCGTGGTTTCCACGATCAATGGCGTCCAGAAGCTGCTCGGTTGTCTGTTGTTGCCCAGGCCCAATGCCCCACTCAGTGCTATCGCCTGAACCGAGCTCACCTACAAGAGCCTCGTTAGCAAGTTCGATTATCCGATCTCGTAGTCCATGACCGGATTCCTCGCGCAAATCAGTGGCGTCTTCTTCACCGACGATGGGATCGAGAGGAAACGCGCGGTTGAGGATCGTACTAATGACTGCCTGTGCCGCATAATCTCCAACTGGAAAGGGTTCAAGGTCAGATTTACAGATCGACGAACAAAAAGTGCTATCTGACCAGTCACTGGTGATTTATCACCCTTCGTGAGGGTCTCGTTCTTGACGAGTTTGTTGAAAACGGCAGAGGTGACTTGGCAAGCCCGTCGGACGGCCGCTACGGCTACTTGCTTCTCGGTGGCGTAAGGAAGGGACATGGAGTAGGATCGACGGAAAATGTGACGCAAAGACGGTCGGACGAATCCATTGTACATCCGAATCTGTCGCGGCGTATCGGCAAAGTTTATACAAGCACGTGATAATGTGTCTTGTATCAATTTCTACTACATGACAAGCATTAAGAGCTCAACCTGTAGAGCTCAATATTTCATAAAAAACGGGGACGCCATCGATCGTACAAAAAGACAAGACCTCTAACTGCTCATGTCACTTACACATTCCCAGACGCCCTTCAAATTCTCCTTCCATAATGTCACCTTTCCATCCCCACAACTCACCGCCAACAGGTTTCCAGCGAGACTCCAAGACACACGCCAAACGACATCGGGAAATTTTCCAGCAGGGAGGGGCACGGTGGATGTAGGCGACGTTATCGTAGACGACGGGTCAAGCGCAGTCTTGACCCATGGCGACGTCGGCGAGTCTTTTGTCCAGATGAGGACGGTCTTGTCCTGAGAGGCGGTGGCGATATAACTTCTGGGAAGTCCGATATTTGGAGCCCAAGCGACATCCCGAACCCAGTCAGTGTGACCCTCCAGTGTCTCTTCCTCGACCCAAGATTGTGTGTCGTCACGGTATCCCCAGATCCGAACGAGATTGTCGCAGCCGGCACTGGCAAAGCGTTTCACGGAGGAGAGGGATGCTGGCTGAGCAGGTTGATTGGGAAGAGATTGCGTTTGAGGAACAATGAGGGATCCAGGCTGAATGGCGGGCGCCCAGGATACAGCGTTGCATCCGATGGCATGGCCGTTGAATATGTCAGCACCCCATGTGCCGTCGTCTGTAGCGAAACCATTAGCACTACCTGAACCTTTGCATGATATTACATACTTTTGAACGTAAGGACAGAGAGTTTTCCGTCTGAAGACGCGCAAGCCAAGATTGCGCCCAATTCATGGGGTGCCCATGACACAGAGTTCACTGTACTCTTTGTGTCAGCCACAATTTAGAAAGAAGACATCACATACACACCTGAGGCAGTATGGAGAGTATGTTCTTTGACCTTATTCCAACCACCGGTAGCAGATCCCTGTCCTTGCTGCTCCTTCCATATCAAGACTTTACCGTCATAGGAGCACGACGCGAGGATGTGGCCGAACTTGGGGTGTGCCCATGCAACCTGCCAGACGGGACCTGTATGCCTTCGGAAGACATGAACAACGACAAAACCCTGAAAACACGTCACGTACCCCTTGAGAGTGTGCCCATTGCCTGAGCGTTGTGCCTCGCCGTCAATCACATCAAAGACCTTTATGGTACGATCTGAAGAGCACGTCGCAAGTCGCTTGCCATAGTAGTCTAGTTGGGCGTCATGCTGGAGTAGAACATGGTCATCCAATGAATAGGTCATTCCTTGGACTCAAGACGTACTATCATGTCTTCATGGGCGGTCTCAATCGGGACAGACTCGGTCGCGGTCGCGGTCGCCTTTCGTATACCACTTCAATGAATTTGGAATGCAACCTGGTATGATACTACGCACCATTATCGTTCGCTGAGTGTTGTCCGAGGATAATGATACTACCAACGTTTGGTAACGTGTCTTTGCACAATTTACGTAATGACAATCACGGACGGTCACGGTCACACTTCAAGTTGAGCTGTGGATGAATTACTATGACTCGACCTAGTCGAACCAGTAATGAATAACGTATTCTATAGACTAGGGTATACTATGTTTCTATTTCTTAGCTGCGGGCATAGTCTTTCGGTAAGCTTCCTCGAGCTCTTTTTGCAGATTAGGCAGAACAGGCATGTGGTGCTGGATCAGAGAAATATTAGAACATGGACGACACAGGAAATACTCCGACTCACCTTATACTCCATGCTGAATTCGCCTTTTCCTTGTGTAACACCACGAAGCTGGTTTGAGTACCCAAACATGTCGTTTAACGCAACTTCGGCTATAGCAGTGAATTCGTCATCGCGGACTTCACTGTCGACAATCGTGCCTCTTCGAGTATTCAAGCTTCCGATGACTGCACTTTGGAACTCGACGGGCGCGATGACCTCGACAGTCATGATGGGTTCAAGAATGACAGGACGAGCAGCTTTGTATGCCTCACGGAAGGCACCAATGGTAGCCAACCTGAAGGCCAGTTCGGATGAATCGACGGCGTGGAAAGCACCGTCCTTGAGAACGAAACGGCAGCCTGTGACCATGTTACCGGAAAGGCTACCCTTTTCCAACGCTTCGTAAAAGCCCTTTCCACCCTTGAGAAAACGTGCGATGAAGGCAAACCATGATTGCACACACCTTTTCGACAGCAGGAATAAAATTAGTGGGAATTGTACCACCCATGACGACGTTCTCGAACTCGACATCCTTGCCTGTCTCGGAATCACGCTCCATAGGCTCTATGTGACCCATGACCTTGGCAAATTGACCTGCACCACCAGTTTGCTTCTTATGGGTGTAAGTGAATTCCGCGCGCTGGGTGATAGTCTCGCGGAAAGCAACACGGGGCTTGCCAGTGGAGCAATCTACATTATACTCGCGGCGCATTCGCTCGACGTAGATCTCAAGATGCAGTTCGCCCATTCCAGAGATGATGGTCTGATCAGGAAACCTAGTTAGAGACTATTCAGGACGTGAAAATCAACGGGACTGACCTCTTTGCTCTCCTTATCCATATGAACGCGGAAGGTGGGATCCTCCTTCTGGAAGCGGTTGAGAGCTCGAGAAAAGTTGGGCGTTTCAATGCCATTAGCTTTTATAGCGAGTGAAATGACAGGTTCTGGAACGAACATGGAAGTCTGACAAGGAATAAATCAAAAGGCACTAAGTGTCAGTTGTGTAGTAACAAACCATGGAATAAGTCGTGGAACCGTCAGTGAAGGTGTCTCCGGATGAACACTCGACACCAAACATGGCACAGATTTCTCCAGGACCAATGGAATCAACGTCCTACGAAATAATTAGTCGAGTCAACGAGGGGCTACATCGTACAGACCTCCATCTCATTGCTGTGCATTCGGACTAGACGAGGTACCTTGACTTTTTTTCCGGTGCGTGCATTATAGATAGTATTGGCCTTCTTCAGGGTGCCTTGATAAACTCGCATATACGTCAACTGACCAAACCTTCCTTCCTCGAGCTTAAAAGCCAGGCCGACTAAAGGTGCATCTGCGGCAGGAACGAGAGGGACCTGAGGGGCTGTGGGTGGCTGTTCGGTGTCATGGGCGAGTACCTCAGTCTCCGAAGGGTTGGGCAGGTAGTCACAGACACCGTCAAGGAGAGTCTGGACACCGGTGTTTTTAATCGCAGATCCCATAAATACGGGCGAGAATTTGAGGCCGATGGTCGAACGCCTTATTGCTGCTGCAATTTGAGCATTGGTAGGTTGTTCATCGCTAATCAAGAGATCGCCAATTTCCTCATCGACTTCAGCAAGCTGCTCGATGAGTTCAACACGCTTTTCCTTGGCCAGCTCCACCACAGATTCCGGAATATCCTTGGATACGACGACAGTTGAACTACGGAGTTTAGTAATGCTCGAAACTTAAAGAATTGTCACATACCCCTTGATACCTTCATTGTAGACAGCCCTCCAGTGAACGAGATCGACAACGCCCCTGAATTCATCTTCAACACCTATTGGTACTTGGACTGCAGCAGCAGGCATACGAAGCTTTGTCCTGATCTGAGTGATAATTCTCCAAGGATTTGCGCCAGGCCTATGCGACTGCTAAATGACGTCATGCTCAACGTTGGACGGGGCGCACCTGTCCATCTTATTCACAAATGAGATCCTAGGAACATTATAGCGGCGCATTTGCCTATCTACAGTCGATGTCTGACTCTGAACGCCAGCAACCGCACAGAGGACCAGCACTGCTCCGTCTAAGACACGCAGAGCTCGCTCAACTTCGATCGTAAAGTCCACGTGTCCTGAGGAGATTTTAGACGAGCATGTTGTCAGTCAGAATAAATGCCCACCTGGCGTGTCAATAATGTTGATTGAATACTTCTGCGTCGTGCCTTTCTCGACGTCCGTTGCCTCCCAGTCACAAAACGTGGCTGCACTTTGAATTGTGATGCCTTTTTCTCGTTCAAGGTCCATACTGTCCATTTTAGCGCCTACATTATCGCGTCCTCGGACCTGCATTCGCAGTTTTGTTCAGCGCTTGAACTCCAAGTTAACAAACACCTGTGGCTGAGGAGAAATTCACGAATCCAATGACAGCAGGTGAGACCTGAGTAGACTGTCGTGTCACGCGAACTGTATCCATCTAGTCACAGGTGTTCCGATGGATATTGCGAACCTCATGAATGTCCCGAATGCGACCAGTGTAAAACAATATCCGTTCCGTCAATGTCGTCTTGCCAGAATCTATGTGAGCAGAAATTCCAATGTTTCGTTGTAAGAGTAGTCGATTTGTGTCCTTCTCAGTCAAGCTGTGAGCAACCGCCACGGGGGCTTCAGCACTAGCTTGGTCCCCCCCGTCTAGTGTTGGTTTTGATTTGAATGCCGCGGCTGTGGAGGCTTTTCTAGCCAGAGGCCATCTGGGAAGATATTGAGAGCTGCAGAGGATAGATCTCTTGAGAAGGAAGCCCGACGCTGCCTTGGCCAGCATCATCGTGCCAGAAAAGACACAACTTTTGAATCCAAATTTTCGGCCGATCAAAAAAGTTGTTACGTAATGATACGATCACGTGTGCATGAAGGAGGAAACGTGTATAAGTCCCGACTAGGATTAAGGCTCCAAGCATCTAGTTTTTCTACCATTTTTAAACAGTAAAACCGTTTACTTTTTACTGTTTAGTTTAACGTCCATTGTAAACAGTAAGGAAACAGTAAATGGCCACGTGAGCAAGGGATGTTCCGGCTGGCGATCCAATCACTGTTCTGTCGATGATTATTTTCTCCGTAACCAGGTAACTAGTAGGCTACTAGCAGTAGCTGGCCTGACAAGTATTGCATGATGAGCATGGAAACACTTCATTACAAGCACATGATGTGCTATAAGACCTTTGGTCAGGGTTGCCATTGTTCAAAGTTAATTTGTTCGTATAATTCGTTAGGTAGGAGTTACTTGATGTGATACCTAGATTAGTTGTTTCAAGTTCTCAGCGTAGCAAGAGGCGTCGGATCGGGCGATTATGGACATGGTTGACACGTTTGATATGACGTGGTCCCCCCCCAAAATAAGGATACTGTTGTTACTTGTTTTGACAGTCAGCAAGATAGCATGGTGTTCTCATGGTGACTCTCCTTCTAGATCTTGGCATATGCCAGTGTGGTCTTAACATCCTCAGCTTATACCTATACCCTTGCCTGCTCTTCAATACCCAACATCTTCAACAACATCTTGGAATAGTAATACTTTCTGATAATTGACAATATATGTGTATACTTTTGTGTTAACTAGTCTCTCATACAGTGAAAATTCTGACTTTCAATTTTGATTGATGCCGACACTTGGCCGACAGCAGCTGGATCAAAGCCGGATGACAGTCATTGACTTTGGAAACGGCCGCTACTAAATTGGGAACAAGATTTAATGTTTAAAATCACCTGATCCAACACCTCTTGCAGCATAGCATGGGGTTTGCATGAGCTGAATCTGAGAAGCTCTCAAGTCAACCCCTTGAGAGAGGGGATGAAACTCAAGCTAAATACAAGGGACTATGTAAGTTTGAGTAGTAAAAAATAAAATGATAAAATGTAGAGTGGAATAAAATGAAGCAGGGATGGTGGGTGAGGATGCAAACAATATGATCTACATAATGATCTTGAGTCTAATCAATGAATCTGTGAGCACAGTGTGAGATGACAGAAGTGATGGTAAGAAGGACATACCTGTGAGTGCAGTGTGAGATGATGAGTCTCACTGGCTGCGATTGGGGGTTTATAAGTAGGTGGAGAAATGGAGAGAGTACAAATTGGGTGGCCAGAGGCGGTGAAAGGATAAAGAGATGGATGAGGTAAAGAGATAGATAGATGAGAAAATAAGATGAGGTCAGCAAGTGGCCAGATGCTTGAATTAAATCTGGGCAACTACCTCCTCACTCTTGCCCATTCCAATGGCAGCATGTTACTCCTTGATGATATCTTAGCTCTTGTGGAGAATATCTTAACTATCTCTTGAACCCTCCCCACATCTGTACCTCTGGAAAGTGAAAATGTTAAAATGTACCATGTTCTCAATCTTGAAGAGGGTGAGACTCCTTATGCTACTTTTAATTGGCACTTTGATCTCTTGTTTAAGGAGGACAATGATTGCTATGACAAAACAAGATGGTTGCATTACATTTAGCAAGGTCCACATAGCATGACTAAGCTATGCACCTATCTCAGGAATATTGATTGGGCAGATGCCAATCTGCCACTTGACCTTGTGAAGCTTAAGCTTGATTGCAGAGGAGTTAGTGTATCTGATGTGCACTCATAGACCTCTTTTGTTATTTCTGATACTGATAAACTTTTTTAAGCTCAAATGCTAGTGAAGAAGACTTGATAGCCATTCCTGAAAAGCCTTGCATCAAGCTCAAGGGGCCAGAGGCTACAAAAGAAGGTTCTGCTTCTAGAATCTTGTCTCTTGATTGTTTGTCATTGAGATTCTCATTCAGCATCATACAACCAAGGATTCAGCATCATATACTAAAATCCAACTATTACTATAGGAATTTTTGAAAAAGCAATCACTCCAAAAGGCAAAGGCAAAGGTAAAACAATGTCATCAAAACCTGACAAGACAACAAAATTTACAGCAAAACTAGACTGACCTAACAGATACTACCAACCATGTGCCAGATATGCTTTGGAGGAGTCAATTGGCCCTATTGAGCTTGACAGAAATGGTGCGGAAATTGTATCTGGGAAAAATGAGCTGAGGAAATGGAAGAGGGTTGTTGACTTATCCAAAAATGACTCCAAGTCCACTGATATTGATAACTCAAAGGTGAGATTTACTAATACTCTTATTGATATAGGCACCAAATCTTCATAGAGAGCATCAAGAAAGGCTAAAAAATCTGCTAAAGTGAGTAAACCTGTTTCTTGTCCTATGATTCATGTCTCATCAAGTGGTTTCATGACCAAATCATCAGCTATCAAAGTCATTGAGATTGATTCAAGTAATGAGTCAGAATCTGAATCTCCTGCTGATAAAGCATAAAAAAAGAGGCCTGTCAATATGAGCTGTCAGCATTTCAAAGAGCCCATTCCAATACAGAAAAATAGGAAGAAGCACTGGTAATTCTAATGTAAATGTCACAACCTGCCACCGACCTCTGGTACTCAGCTCCAGCCCCAGGATTCCATCTCTAAACTAGCTCCTACAACATCCTGGGCCTAGACTGCTACACAACCAACCCCTCGACACCCATCACTGTCACCTCCCAGCAGCCTTTGGCCATCACCACCCTTCACTGCCACCAGCCACCACCATCCTCAGCACCCTCCAGCTGTCAGGTTCCGCTGACCTCGGAGGCTCAGTCTACTGGGCGAATCCACCTTACAGCTATTCACCGTGTACAAACACGGAACACTGGGGTGAGCGCGAGGCGTAGAAGACCAAAGCGGGGCGGGGGAGGGTGCATGGAAGTGTGCCGGGGGCGACGGTGGGTGAGATGAGTGCCGGGGAGGGGGAAAGATGAGTGCCGGGGGTTGGCGCGAGTCCCGGGGATGTAAGTGAGTGAGATGAGCGAGCGCCGGTGAGCGAGCGAGTCCTGGGGATCAAGAGAAAACTAGGCGTGGGGACTTAGCGAGTCCCGGGGATAGAAGCAGAGCTGGGGAAGTTGGATGACCAAAGGGGAAAGAGACAAGATAAGATAGCGGGAGATGGAAATGATTAAGTCGAAGAGGAGAGAGCCGGGAACAAAGAGTCGAGAGAACTTAGAGTAGAAAGGAGAAAAGAGGACAACGAGATAGATTAGAGTTACGAGACGAATGGAGACGAGATAGGGAGTTGAAACGAGATGAGTACGAGAAAGAAGCAAGTGAAGTAAGGAAACCGGGGCACGCAAGAGACAAAACAGAGATGAAACACAATAGACAAGACGGGGTTACGTTAATATCAAGACTAGAGTACCTACTTACTACTCTGTGCCTTATATACTACGTAGTACGTATGGCCCGGGGGTCAGGCCCGGGTTCCAGCAGCGGGTCGCAGCGCCGGGGCTTGGGATGAGACCCGGGGGCCGCGCGGGATGGGGCGAGGCTAAGACATGTCGCGCAGCGCGGAGGTCTCGTACTGGGAGCGCAGAGACATGCGGCGGTGGTGCTGTGAGGAGGGAGCGGGAGCGGGGCGTGGCATGTGGAGGTCGGCGGCAGTGATGCGCAATCATGATGCGTGATGGGGGGTCTCGGCACAGGCCGGGGGTGACGGGTGGTGCCAGCGCTGATGTGGCGTGATAGCCGAGACCCGGCGCTGATGTGGCAGTCACGGCGGTGATGGCCGGGAGTGCCACGAGTGGCGGTGGCTGTGGCATTGATGGGCGGTGATGGGCGGTGATGGCTGGGGGAGGTTGGCCGGGTAGCGGTCCGAGCCCGGGGCAGTTGTGGGGGTGGTTCTGGGAGTGCTGGAGTCCCGGGGCCAGGGCTGAGTCCCGGGGGTCGGTAGCGGGTCGTGACACCAGCTATCACTGCCTACAGCTGCCACATCAGTGCTGACTCTGGCTATTCCTGGCACTTCCCCAGTTGCAGCTGCTATATCAGCGCCTGCTCTAGCAACTCCCAGTGCTTCTTCTAGCTCATGCTGAGGCTTTTCCCAGCTCCCACTGAGTACCCATCATGCATCATAGCCACACATCACCTTTGGTCTAATTTTTGCATGCCATGCTCCATCCCTGCTCACCTCCTTGCTTTATTGACATTCCATGGCCTCCCAAGCTTCCAGAGCAAGGCCTTTTCTTTGGGAGATTCCTTTGCACTGCATGATCTACATTGACCACTGCCACCTTGCATGATTCCTGAGCTTCATCATGAGCTCTGGTGCCAGGACTCATCAGTGGGGCCTGGACCTGTGCTCTGGGGCCTACCTACTGTCCACCATATATAAGCTGTAATGTTGATGACACTCAAAAGTGTGCCAAGTAGTGTTGAGGTAGGCAGTCACTAGACGATGTGCGTTAGTATCAAGCTTGCTAAAAGAAGGAGAACCAGGCAGAGTCTCAGCAGATGAGTTAGCAGTGGCAGCAGTAAAAAGGGAATAATTGGAGGAGCTTAGCATAAACACCAAAAACTAGAGGCCTGCCACAATTGCTAGGCACATAGAGTTCTAGAGCACTGGTGTATTTTCAGTGGCAAGACAAAGTGCTTAAGACAGCACCTTGGTGTAGGATAGACAGAGATGTAAGCTGAAGTGAGCTCTGAAGCCCAAAGCATAAGAGATGGGGTGTGAAAGTAACTTGTTATTTGCAGTATATAAGTATAGTATATATAGTAAGCAGTAAGCAAAGTTGACGTTAGCAACCCTAGGTCGCCAAAGCAGTGAACTTGGTAGGTAAATACTAACCAACAATTTTTTATATAGGAAAATGTCAAACAGACCTTAGCATAATAAGTATAAAATTACCAAACTGTCAGTGTCATCAAATGATGATGGTTGCCAGGATGCTGTGGCAATGCCAGTAAATCCTTGGTAGTCAAGAAAATAAGGTAAAAAAATAATAGTGTGATACAAGAAATGCTTGTTCTGGAATTTGAACCTTAGCCCTTGAGGTGGGCACCAAGTAGACCATGGGATGTGCTAACCACTAGTCCACAAGCCTGTGCTAAAAATGTATCAGTACTCCTTTTGACACAATGGCAGACCTATCAGTGTAGTATCTAGTACCCTAGTCTTGATATTGTTGCTGCTATTTGTCCCTAGTTTTGTTTTATGTCTTGGTATCATTTCTTTTGTATCTTGTGTCTTGGTTTCCCATTTTTGACTTTATCTCAGTTTTGTCTTGTACTCATCTTGTATTATCTTGTACTTCTTGTCTCTACTCACCTCATATCTCTCTCAATCTATTCTCTGCTTTTCTTTCTCTGTGTTAAGTCTCTAAGTTTCCTCTCTCTCTCATTTCCAGTCATTGTCTCATTTCATTTCCCTTCTATCTTTCATCTTGACTCTTTCTTTTTTTGGCTTGATTAGATCTCGACTTGCTAAGTTCCCTCTGCTTGCCCTGGTCTCTTGATCTCTGGTGCCAGGACTCACTCTTGCTCCCAGTGCTTGTTTTCCAACCCTCCTCTACACTTTCAGCATTCACACTCTCACACTCTTGCCCTGGCATGACTGATGTTCCCTGCTTGCCCACTGCTTGCATCTCTGGTCCCACTCTCAGTTTTACATGCTCCATGCTCTTGACAGTACCATTGTGGTTGTAGACATTGCATGTGCCATGTAAAGATTCACTCAGTGATCTGAGCCTCTGTGATCAGCAGAACTTGACAGTGAGCATTTGCAAATGGTATGTTCTTATCTCATAAGTTACAGACATTTAGATCTATTTAATTGTAGTTTTAAATCAGCACTCTTACATCCTCACATACAGTAAAGTTTGAGACAGCTTTGATAACAAGCCTTTATAGCCATCACTTGGTAATCTTGCAACTCATGTTTGGAAAGCCCATTCCAATGTAGCTATACCAACAACTAGCTTGGCACCAACTTCTCAGATCAGTGTTTCACCTGCCAAGATCATGGGAGACTTTTGAAAGGAGTGCACTCTTAACCCTGCACTCATGCAAACCCAGACTGGATTTTACAAAGTGCTTGCTGCTTGAATTCTTGAAGATGACCTATCATTCACAACAGGTGAAGCTGTTGGAATACATCATCTATATCTATATATTATATATTATATAATATATGCAACAAAGCATGTGAAACCTGTAGTATTAGTCATGAGATCTTATGTAATAAGCAAGGTTTGAAAAGTTGTTTCATTCTCAATTGGCTGATCTTGAAATTTTGAGCTCAGTTTGAGACACCAGCACAAACATCATCTATGCTCAGCTCATGATATAGAAGAGAGGAGGCAAAAGTGTGAGAGAGGAGTGGAGGGTGAGGATATTTTGAGAGATGGACACATGGTTCAGTAGAAATGAGAGCAAATGGAATGTATTTTGATTGCCCTTGCCCTTTTGCATGGGTTCTAAGAAGGAAACACTCAAGCTAGCATGGGCAAAGTAACTACAAGACAAGTGCCTATGTGATATGAGAGAGTGAGAGTGAGCAATGTGAGAAAGAGAGGGGTAAGTAGAAACAAAGAGTGAGAGAAAGAAAAGACATCATCCAAAGGATTGACAAGCTCTGAGTGGTGAGAAGGAAGCAGGACAAAAATTATGTAAAGCATAGTCAGAGTATATATGAGTTTTGTGACAATGAAAAAGAGTGGCAACAATGGGACCATTGTCTTTGGCACAATAATAAGATGTGATATGAGTGACAAGATGAGGTGCAATAAGTCAAGGGTCACACCAGGGTTGATTCACTTGCATAGACCTCAATCAATGCTTTGATCAGCCCATTTTTGGCTACTGTTTCAGCCTCTTTACCTGTAGGTTTTGTGATTGTATTCAGTCAATATAACTCTGTTTTTGAGTACTTTTATTATGATTTGTCAAATTATTAATCCAACATACTGTTTTTTTTTGTATTGAGATGGAAGCTTGAGTTTCAAGGCCAGGACACTAGATTGAAGCCTTGAGCTTTCTAAGGGGATACAGGGCTGGGGAGGCAACAAGACAAAGTAGAGGAGTGCCAAGGTAATTCAGGGTGTTGGCTGTTAGCATGGGTGAGGGATAAGCTCCAGAAATAAAAACAAAGTGTTTTGCAAGTGCTAGGACTGTAAGCAGGGGTGGATGAGTCCAGTAGGTGTCAAGAGGATGATGAGGCACTGTGAATGGATAAGAGGTGATTAAAGAGTCAAGGGTTAGTGCAGCTAAGTCAAAATAAGGCAGAGGATGAGACTTCAGTGATGAGCAGGAAAAAAAAAAAACTAGAATTGGAGATGGAGCTGAGTTGAGACTTGAGATGAAAAAGTTGAAATGGAAGTTGAGAGAGTGGAAACAAAAGTGATGAGGTGAGGGTTGAGATAAAGAGTAGATGGAGTATGAAACAAGTATAAGATGAAAGAAAAAATGAGAAAAGTATGAGGCAAGAACAACACATGAGATGAGAAGTACAAAATATGAAACAGATGTAAAGCATGCAATAGGGAGGTTCAAAACTGGGTGCATTTTGCAGCCACATTTCATATTTTGTATTTGATGGATTAAGTAACTTTGATAATTCAATGTCCAACAAGTTCAATGTCACACATGTGCTTGATCTCATGTTCTCGATACAATTTCACATTGAAATGCCACCCATATCTACTCATAAAGAGGCTCTTCAAGTGTACATTATTCTCATGCTTAATTGGTCCATCTATACTCCTTTTGAAAGCTTAGGGGAAGCTTGCCTTCAGTTCAATCTTGATGTTGCTACTATCTTAGCAATTGAGGAATTTTACTATCTTCATTCTCAACTGCTTGTTCCCAAAGCAGGAAATCTACATCTAGCTTGGGAATTTGCCCAAGAACTCTTTCATCATGACCAATTGATCAACATGCTTTGAGTCCCTCCACTACTTTTCAACATCATTCTTACTCTGATTAAAGATCATCCTATCTTCATGAATACCTTAACTCACTCACAAGCATCTATCGAAGACCAACTAGCTGTAACTCTATTTCAGATGGAGAGGTCTGGAAATGGTGCTTCTGTAAAGGATATAGCATGCATTGCTGGCATTTCTGAGGGATCTGTCTTGAACTACACCAAGTGCTGTTTCACAGCCATTGAAGCTCTACATAGGCTCTTTGTTAGGCAGATGACTTTAGCAGAGAAGGAAGTGGAGAAGAAATGGATGGATAAAGAGCTTAGATTTAAAGAATTGTGGCATGAAGGTTGGCTGATGTATGATGGCACTATTGTGGTTTTGTATCACAAACCTGCATTGAATGATGATGCCTATTATACGTGAAAATGTAACTATGGTCTCAATGTCTTGGTAAGTGGTTATTTTCTAAAAAAAGTATATATGCACTAAGAAAATAACAGATTAGAAATACTCCATCAAATCTCCAAATTGTTGATTATTCTCATGGTCTCACTGGATCTGCTATGATGCAACAGCATTTTAGCACACCACTGCTGTACTACACCCTGAATATCTTTTTGAAGGTTATGAGTTTGCATGGGTAGACTCAGCATATCCTGTTGACTCTTGAACAATTCCTGTCCATAAGCATCTAGCTTCTGACGATCCAGCAAACACAATCTTCGACACTGCTGTTGCACATCTTTGTGTTTGCTCAGAGCACTGTATGGGTGCTCTTAAAGGATGGTTTCAATCTCTCCATGGCCTTTGTATCAACATCACTTCAAATAGAGAGCATTATGAAGCTTGCTGGTGGATTACAGTTGCAATCATTCTCACAATCTTATCATTGATGTTGAAGGTAGTACTTCTATAGAGCAGTTTCTAGATCAGCATGAGCGTGAAGAGGAAATTGAAGATGGTGGGTTTTATGGAGAGCCTTATAGAGGTAATGATCAAGATGACATGAGAGAAGCAAAGCAAAATCAACTTGTTGCAGAAATTATTGCTCATAGACTATAATTACTACTGCTTGTAGACTTGGCTTAGTACTCTATGCTAAAGTAATCAATTTCCATCACCATCAAATGAATTATCTTGCTTTTGGGACTTCAATGCAGGTTTCAAAGCAGAAACTTGCTCAGGATATTCCTCCTTAGTCCAGATACCTGTCAGGTTCTGCTGACCATGAGGGCTTAGTCCACTGGGCAAATCTTTACATGGCATGCACAATGCCTACAAATGCAGTGGTACTGTTAAGAGTGTGGGGCATGCAAACCTGGGAGAAGGATTAAGAATGCAAGCAGTGAGTGAGCAAGATAATTTCTGGTTACACCGAAGTAAGAGTGCAAGTGGTGGAGGTGAGAAAGGGGGTTGGAAGACAAGTGCCAGGGTGAGTGTGAGTCCTGGAGGTCCAAAAAAAGGGTAGAGGATGAGCGCTGATACAAGAGCAAGTCCTGGAGTTGACAATCAGATAGCCAGGGTGAGTAAGGGAACTTAGTGAGTCCTCAAATCAGAGATAGGGGGTGCAGGGATCTAATTGAGCTGAAAGAAAAAAGAGTCAAGACAAGAGATGGAAGGAGAACAGAACAGGTTGAGACCAAGGCAAGAGAAGAGAGGAGAGATGAGAAGGCAAGAGACTTACAAACTTGAGGCAGAGAGAGAGAGAGGAAGCAGAGTTAGATTGAGAGATATGAGACAAGTAGAGACAAGAGAGACAAGACAATATGAGATGAGTACAAGATGAAAGTGAGATAATTCAAAAAAATGGGAATCAAGACATGCAAGACTAGAAAACAAAAATGAAACACAAAACTGTCAGGTTCCGCTGACTGCGGGGGCTCAGTCCACTGGGCAAATACCTTATGTGGCGATCACCGTGTACACAGATGCAGAGCACCAGGAGGGGCACGAGGCGTAGGAGACCAAAGCAGGGCGGGAGCAGTATGTGGGGGAGCACCGGTAGCGCCGGTGAGTGGGGTGAGTGCTAGGAAGGGTGGAGGACAAGTGCCAGGGGTTGGCGCGAGTCCCAGGAGTACAAGAGGATGGGACGAGCGAGTGCCGGTGAGCGAGCGAGTCCTGGGGATTAAAGAGATAACAGGCACAGGGACTTAGCGAGTCCCGGGGATGAAAACAGAGCTGGGGAAGTTAAGCAGCTGAAAGGGGAAAGAGTCAAGATAAGATAAGGAGAGATGGAACAGATTAAGTTGAGGAGAGGAGCCGGGAACAGAAGAACCAAGAGAGCTTAGAATAGAAAAGGAAGAGAGAGCAACTAGAATAGATTAGAGGACGAGGCGAGTAGAGACAAGATAGAGAGGCAAAACGAGACGAGTACAATGAGAAAAGAAGCAAGTAGAAATAATGAGACCGGGGCACGTGAAAAAACGAGACAGAGATGAGAACACGGCAAACAATACAAGGCTACGGTAATATCAAGACTAGAGTACCTACTTACTACTCTACGACTTATATACTGCGCAGTACATAGGGCCCGGGGCTCAGGCCTGGGTTCCAGTGGCGGGTCGCGGCGCCAGGGCTTGGGGTGAGACCTGGGGGCTGTGCAGGGCAGGGCGAAGTTGAGACATGTTGCATGGTACGGAGGTCTTGCACTGGAAACGCAGAGACACGTGGTAGTGGGGTGGTGAGGAGGGAGCAAGAGCAGGGCGTGGTGTGCGGGGGTTGAGTCGGCGGTGATGCATGATTGTGATGCATGATGGGGGTCTTGGTGCGGACCGGGGGTGACGGGTGGTGCCGGCGCTGATGTGGTGGCTATGGGTGGTGTGATAGCCAAGACCCAGCACTGATGTGGCGGTCACAGCGGTGATGGCTGGGGAATGCTGCAAGTGGCGGTGGCTGTGGTGGTGACGGGCGGTGATGGCCAGTGATGGCCGGAGGCTGCCGAGGGAGTTGGCTGGGTAGCGGTCTAGGCCCGGGGCTGTCGTGGGGGTGGTTTTGGGGAGGTTGGAGTCCCGGGGCTGGGGCTGAGTCTTGGGGGTCGGTAGCGGGTCGTGACAAAAACTAGAGACAAAAGTATGGCAATATCAAGACTAGAGTACTTGATGCTACTTTACAACTCATATACTGGATAGTATATAAGCCTCAGGGCACAGGTCTGGGTCCTGGTGATGAGTCATAGTGCTGGGACTTGAGATAAAGCCTGGGAATTGTGCAAGGTCAATGCATGTAGTGCAGCATAAAGGAAGCTCCTCAAAGGAAGGTCTTGCTTTGAAAGCACAGAGGCATAAAATAGTGGAAAGGCAAGGAGGTGAGTAGGAACGAGGTGTGGCATGCGGAGGTTGGACTGGCAGTGATGCATGGTCATGATGCATGATGGGCATCTTAGTGGTAACCAAGGGAGGCTTTGGCATGGGCCGAGGAGAGTGCTGGGGATTCTTGGAGCTGGTGCTAATGTGGCAACTGCAGATGGTAATGGTCAAGGGGTGCCAAGGGTGGCAGTGGCTGGTGGTGGTGACAGGTGGTGATGGCCAGGGGCTGCCAAGATGGCTGGTTGGGTAGCGATTCAGGCCTTGAATGTTATGGAGGCTGTCATGACCCGCTACTGACCCCTGGGACTCCAACCCTCCCCAAAATAACCCCCATGACTGCCTTGAGCCTGGACCGCTACCCAGCCAACCCCCTCAGCAGCCCCCAGCCATCACCGCCTGGCACTGCCACCAGCCACCGCCACTCTTGGCATCTCCTCAGCCATCACCGTCATGACTGCCACATCAGTGCTGGCCTTGGCTATCACACCGCTCATAACTGCCACATCAGCACCAGTATTGGCAACACCTGACATCTCTGGCCCGTGCCAAGACCTCTATCACGCATCACAATTACACATCACTGCCAACCCAACCTCCAGCCGCTGCGTGTCTCTGCGCTCCCAGTGCAAGACCTCCACGCCATGCAACATGTCTCAAACCCCCACCACCGTTCTGCACAATCCCTGGGTTTCACCCCAAGCCCTAGTGCCACGACCTGCCACTGGAACCTAGGCCTAAGCCCCAGGGCCTACCTACTGCGTAGTATATAAGTTGTAGAGTAGTAAGTAGTACTCTAGTCTTGATATTACTGTAACTCCCATACTGTTTTGTTGTGTTCATCTCTGTTTTGTATTCTCGCACGTTCTGGTCTCATTATTTCTACTTTGCTTTATTTCTTATTGTACTTGCCTCATATCTCCTCCTTTTGTTGTCTCTATTTGTCTCTTACTCTAATTTCACTCTGCTTTGCTCCTTGTCTCTCCATCAATCCTAAGTTCTCTCGTCTCTTTTGTCTCTAGTTCCCAATCTTGACTTGTTCTGTTTCTTTTCTCCTTATCTTATCTTGACCCTTTCCTCTTTCGGCTCACTTAATCGCCACGCCTCCGTTTCTATCCCCAGGACTCACTAAGTCCCCATGCTCATCATCCTTCTGAATCCTGGGACTCACGACTATCCCCTGGCAATCGTTCTCCACTCCCCTGGCACTTGCCTCCTCTTCTTGCATTACTGGCACTTTCTTACACACCTCCCCCCACTCTGCTTTGGTCTCCTATGCCTTGCACCCTACTGGTACTCTGCGTCTGTGGACACAGTGATCACCACTTAAGGTACTCACTCAGTGGACTGAGCCTCTGTGGTCAGCAGAACCTGACATAATATCAAGACTCTCCACCTTACTCTACTGTCACTATGGCCACTTACATGCACACCTACCAGCCCACCGGCTATCAGACCAATGCTTATAGAAGACCCATGCCTGAAAACTACTATGCCATGAGTACCCCACAACCTCTGTATCTGGCACTTTCGATCGAACATTACCCCACTCTTGTTCCCAGATATTGGGCTCCAAATCAGACTCAGGTACCCTATAGTCCCTCCATCAGCCAAGGTATTCCTCAAGACTGGCAGTGCAATTCTTTGCAGGCAACCACAGGAACTCTTCAACAGGTCCTGCCGGAGGTATGCCGGAGACACCGCCTGGCACCTGGGCACCCTTGGCCCCGGTGCACGCTAGCGCTGCCTTCTTCACTTTGGGCCAGTACTATGCCCAACCTGCCCCTGCCTCACCCCTGCCTCCCCAGGGATACTCTGATACATACTACCTTCTCTAGCCTTGACCTCCTGCGACACTCCCCAGCCATACACCTCCCTCTCTCCTGGGCTGCCAATGAGTCAAAGCCTATATCCAATAGCATGACAAGGTCCTCTGGTCACTCCATATATCTTTGGTGGAGTTTGCAAGATGTGCCTGTGCCCTTCTTATCAGCTTAGGACACAATGACCTCTCTGGAACTCTGGAGCAATGGGCCAATCGCCTCCTTGGATTCCACGAGCTCTACCTATGCAGAGCTATCTCTGAAAGTGCCCAAAACACACTACAAATGGATTCCAACCTCTGGGATGAACTGCGTGCCCTGGTAGATGAGATTCACACTAACCTCATCCCCCAGCACTTTGAGGACCCTGTGGACCCTGCATAATCATTCCACGTGCAATGCAAGGAGCTGATTGAATCTCGGAACTCTGTCCCCACTCCAGTACCCTGCCAGCAGGAGAAGCTCAATGTGGCATCCAACATTTTGAAGGCCTTCAACTTCACCGGAGGACTCTTCGACCAGTCTGCCGCTTGCACCATTGGTCTCTTGGTGTGCTCCCATGCAAACTCCCTCTCCAGTGCCTTCTGCACTTGAGGACAACCTGCTGACACCAATTCCCACCCTGATGCTCCTCCTCACCCTCCACTCGCCAACAACAACCATGCCTCCACCCACACCCTCTCCTACATCAACAAACTAGAGGCCCTTGGTGGCAAATTAGCCCCTCCTGGCAGAGCCCCCGCTTCAGAATTCCAACACAACAGTCCTCTCCATTTTGACCTGCGCCATCCCTGCGGCAATGCACTCCCTCCCTGCAATAACTCGCCACCCCCTCACCAACTTGCAGCCTCCAGTGCACCTCAACCACCCCTTTTTCAAGGACTACTATGATCCTCTGCTCCCCCAAGACCCCCACCTGGCTGACCTTTCAATGCCAATCTGGGACCACTGCCCTCTGGAGGACCGCCACCTCCACAATGGGCTTAGGAACTGCTTTTGAGGAACAATAGTGGACCACCTCCCAGCAGCGGACCCCCCAATGGCAGACCCCCCAGTGGATGGAGCCCAGTGACAGATGCCTTTTCTCCACAGCATAGCAGGGGAAACTACTATTACTACTACTACAACGCAGCACCTCCACTCTGTAACCCCAATCCACAGGACAACATCTGCAACATGCTGATGTGTGCAGACAAACTTGACATCTAGAAGCCCAAACTCTTCCATGGCTACGACCCCCACAAATGGAGAATGTTCCTCACTCAGTGTCTCACCATGTTCCAAGCTAAGCCCCTCACTTTCCAACTTGAGAGCTCATGTGTGGCCTTTGCTGCCTTGTATCTACAGGGCATTGCCTTTGATTACTACACAGCACTGCTTCAGTTTGACCCCAACAGCTTGGTACTGTCCAATTAGCAGGCCTTTGCACAGGAGTTCTCAAGTAAGTTCAGAGTATTTGACACTATAGCAGAGGCCAAGGAGAACCTCTTCAACCTCTGAATGCACAACAATGAACAGCTCACCACCTTCATTGTTCAATTCGAGAAGGAGGCCTACAAAACCGGCTGGAACTACAACGCCCTCCAATTTGCCCTTTGCTGTGCCCTGCCTCAACGCATCAAGGATGTCCTCTGCCTCGCCCCCAAGCAGCCCAGCTATGATGGTTACAAGGCCCTTGTCACCCAGATCAACCAACGGTATTAGGAGGACTGCAGTGAGTACTTGGTACCCTGCGCACCTTGGAACTCCTCCAAGAACTCCAACTGGCAAAGCAGGGCCGCTGCAGGCAACTGGACCACTAGCGCTGCACTGCCTCCCAACCTCCTTGCTCAGCCACTTCTGGGACGAGGACCAGCCAACATCAATTGACCCCCAGGACCCCACCCGCAAATGCAACTCAACACTGCCGATATGCAAGAAGCCTTGGACAGGCTAACCCTGACTCGCCTACAGACCCCCATGACACCTCAGACTATGCCAACAATGAGGAGGCCCTGTGCATGAGTAGGTTCAGGAACTGGCCATGGATCAACATACCGGAGGAGATGCAGGAGAAGTAATGGCATGAGGGGGCATGCATCTTGTGCAGTGAGCAAGGTCACTTCATCAACAAGTGCCCTAAATGCCAGGTTGTGGGATGAGCTGTGTGGACTATTGATGGCAAAGACTGTGACTTCTAGTTTACAGAAAACAACCCAGCGGTTTAGATCATGAAGACGCACTAAATTGTGGACTGGACTTCGACGTCTTCTCTGCATCAGCTACACACCTTTGTGCAATGGCTCTATCCCTAGACACCTCCTCAACTCACCTCTCCTCCTAATCTTCCCAGATTCTTCTCCTTCACACTACCCTCCCACACTTCTCCGCCTCAGTTAGTACCCTGGTTGATAACAGCACCACCAAAAACTTCATTGACAAATTCCTGGCAACAATGGCCACCACTCCCCAGAAATTACCTCTTTCTATCCACCTTACCCTCTTTGATGGCGGCTCTACCTTTGCTGGTGACATCACCCACTACGTGCAAACCACCCTCACTTTTGCCAACGGTCAGTGGCAAGACCTCCGGTTGCTTGTGACCTACTTGCACGCATCCACCCTTCTCATCCTGGGCCTCCCCTGGCTCTGCTCCACCAACCTCCACATTGATTGGCGGAACCTCACCCTCCACTTTGACCACCAAGCCACAGAGCACCTGGAGCCCATCCTCTTCAATGTCACCACCCTGGTCAGTGCCGCCAACCCTCCCCATACTCCTCCCCAGCTCCGCTTGAAGTCAGCTCGGTCGTTCATCCTCAACGCCTGACTCGGCAAATCCCCCCAGGTTCTTACTGCCCTCATCAACAGCAGAGTCATCAGGACATTTGTTAGTGACCAGCTCAACCTTAACCATGACCCCCTCAATAGACCAATGGAGCTACAACTCTTTGATGGTAAGCCCACCATCGCCAGGCCCATCACTAAATCACACACCAGCTCCATTATCCTTGACAACGGTCTCCAATTTCTGGTTCATCTCCTAGTTTCACAGCTCCCAGAGGTCACTCCTATTGTACTGAGGCTACCCTGGCTACACAACGTCAACCCCAACATTGATTGGAGGGACCTCACTATGAAGTTCCCCAGATCTGGTGCTTGTCTTGCTACCGTCAGCCTCCACCTCCAATCCACCAGCAACCCCAGCGAGGCCGGAGCTACCAGTGACCCAATAGCACTCTTGGGCAACTCTGATGAACCCCCTTTCACTCAGCACACCCTGAGCGCACCCCCAGTCTTTCCCCCCAACATTCTCCACAATAAGTATAAAGGCCCAAACTACCCTGCTCCTTGCCCTTGAATGACTCTAGATCCTGGCAACATGAATCAGCCCTCTAAACCCCTCAACCTGGACACCCTTGACATCAAAATCATTGGCCTGGCCCCCTTTGCCCATATCATCCAGGATGGTACTCCAGCCTTCCAGCTTCACATCTCCCCAGCACTCCTAAAAGAACACCTAGGTGCAGACACCACAGCTCCAGAACTAAAGATAGAGGAACAGATATTACACAAAGTAGTTCATCTGGAGTATCATGAGTTTGCTGATGTGTTCTCCGAAGGAAGCACCATGGAGCTCCCCCCTCACCAGTTATATGACTACAAAATTGACCTCAAAGACGGCACCACACCTCCCTTTGACAAGATCTACAACATGTCAGAAATCGAACTCCATGCACTGAAAGACTATCTGGATGACATGCTTGGTAAAGAGTTTATTTGACCCTCAATCTCTGCTGCTGGGGCTCCGGTCCTGTTCACTAAGAAGAAGGACAGCTCCCTATGTCTTTGTGTCAACTACCGGGGCCTCAACAAAGTCACCAAAAAGAATTGGTATTCACTTCCCCTCATTGGTGACCTTGTTGATGGCCTCTGCAGCACCAAAGTCTACACCAAGATCAATCTCCGCTCTGGCTATAATAATGTCCATATAGCTCTGGAGCATGAATGGAAGACTGCCTTCCACACCCACTATGGCCTCTTTGAGTATCTAGTGATGCCCTTTGGTATAACCAACTCCTCCACCACCTTCCAGTACTTCATGAACAACATCTTTCATGACATGAACAACATCTTTGTTATTGAGTACCTGGACAACATTCTCATCTACTCAAGCTCACTGGAAGAGCACAACCATGTCTGCCACGTCCTTGAACGGCTCCAAGAGTACCATCTACATGCCAAACTGGAGAAGTGCTCGTTCCACACCACTGAAGTCGAGTACCTTGGACGTCATCATCACCCTGGACAGTGTTCACATGGACCCCGCCGAGGTGGAAGCCATCCTCAACTGGCCTTCACCCTGGAGTGTAAAAGAGGTGCAGTCCTTCTTTGGTTTCACCAATTTCTACCGCCAGTTCATTGATAACTACTCCGGGATCACCAAACCCCTCAACCGGCTCACAAGGAAGGACACTCCATGGAACTGGGACAGCAGGTGCCAGAGTGTATTCACCCTCCTCAAGAAGGCCTTCACCTCCGCCCCCATCCTCCACCACTTTGACCCCTCTCTCCCCATTGTCCTCAAATGCGACGCCTCTGACTACGCCATCACTGGTATACTCTTGCAGAAGGACCCTGGCGGTGACAAGCTAGGGTTGTTTTCTACACCTGCTTAATGATGCTCATGAAGCTCAATTACAACATCTATAACAAGGAGCTCCTCACCATTGTCAAAGCCCAAGCAGTAGCAGGCCTAACTCGAAGGTGCCCCGCATTGCATCCAAGTCTACTCAGACCACAACAACTTGCAGTACTTTACCATGACCAAGCAGCTCAGCTGCCAACAGGCCTGTTAGTCTGAAATCCTTTCCAAGTACGACTTCACCATCCACTACCACCCCAGCTGACTTGGTGCTAAATCCGATGCCCTCATCTAGAGACCAAACATGTACTTCAAGAAGTCATTCGAGGCAGAGCGCAACACGTTCAACCATTGAGTGGTAATCCCACCTAAACATCTTCATAGTGTGCTGATTATAAACGAAGAAGAGATCCTGCACCAAATCTGCAACGCCCCCCAAGACACCTTCTTCACTCAGCATGACCCCTGAACCACCCTTGCTGATGAGGCCAACAATGACTGCTCTTTCACCCTCTCCCCCCATGGCTGACTCTTACTCTGGGTTGGACAAATCTATGCCCCAGACCATCAAAAAATCTGCTTGGACATCCTGTGCCAATATCACGGCCACAAGCTCTGTGGGCACCCCAGAATCCATAAGACCCTTCAACTCATCTCCCAGACTTACTTTTGGCCAGGTATGAAGAAGGACGTTACCTGGTATGTCTGGGCCTATGAGTCATGCCTCTAGGCCAAGGTTCTCTGCCATTGCCTCTACGGCCTTCTCAAGCTGCTCTCGGTTGGGCGCTACCCCTAGTCCTCCATCTCAATTGACTACATTGTTGAGCTCTCTGAGTCATAGGGCTTCAATGCCATCCTTGTCGTTGTTTGCCGCCCCACTAAGCAAGCCATCTTCATCTCCTGCTGCACCACTGACAATGCCCTGGAGTTTGCAAAACTATTCCTTGAACACGTATTCTCCAAGCATGGACTTCTGGACAACATTGTATCTGACCGCAGCCCTCTATTTGTCTCCCAGTTCTGGCAGTCTCTGTGTAAGGCACTAGAAATCAAAACTAACCTCTCCACCACCTACTACCCAGAGACCAACGGCCAGACCAAACAAGTGAATCAGACTCTGGAGCAGTACCTCTGCCTCTACGTCAACTACCTACAGAACAACTGGTGTGCAGAATTGCCCCTGGCAGAGTTCATCTACAACAACACCCCCCATTCCACCACCGGCATGTCACCTTTTTATGCTAATAAGGTTACAACCTCTGGCTCACCCTCTCCCTTAGAGACATCCCCTCCTATATAGCCCACAAAGTTGCCCAGGACCTCCAGTCACTGCATCAATTCCTTCAGGACAAAATTGACATTGCCAATAAGGCCTATATCAAGCACGCCAACATCCACCACAAAGCAACCCCTGACTGGACCCCTGGCACCCTTGGTTGGCTCAACCAGTGCAATTTGAAGACCCGGCGACCCTCAATCAAGCTTGATCACAAACGCCTTGGTCCCTTCAAGGTCCTTCAGAAGGTCTCGACCCACGCCTACAAGCTTGACCTACTCCTGGAACTCAAGGAACTCCACTCAGTCTTTCATGTTCACTTCCTTGAAAAATATGCCCTGGACCCATTCTCCAGACAGTGACCTAGCCAATCGCCACCCATCAAAGTTGAAGACAAGTACCACTATGAGGTCAAACACATCTTTGACTCCTGACTTGTCTGCAGCTGCCTTTACTATCTCGTCCACTGGAAAGGCTATGGGTCCAAGGACAACACCTGGGAACCCCGAAAAAACCTTGCTGGCACCTCTGCCAAACTCCAGGACTTCCACTGGCAGCACCCTGATAAGCCCTGGGACTCTTGGGACTAGCGCTCACAGATGGCATTAGTGGGCATAACCCCCACCTCTGGTTTCATCAGGGATTCAACTCCCACCAAGACCCCTACATGTTTTCTTGCATACTTACCACTTTCAATTCTCACTCCCCCACCAAAGAGCCCTGGATACTAAGATGATACATGTTTATTGTGCTGAGGAAGTGCAAATAATACAGAACAACCCAGCCCAAGAAGACAAGTCCAAAAAAGAGGAAGCGGAACCTGGTAAGCACGGCGGGCAGTGGCTCATCAACCTCCTTGTCACCTCCCTCCCAACTCCCCGCTGCTGGCCCTATGACTAACATTGCCATCTCCATTTGGGTCGCCAGCAACACTAGATATTCCTTCTGCACCAGTAACCCCTCCTCTGTGTTGACTGCCATGTCTAAACACGATCTGAAGTTGATTGCATTCTGTCGCCAATGATCTGCCAACAGGATGTCCAACTGAGCTAGACCAATATCTAGCTCTGCAGGCAGGTTGAAGGGCATCTGGCTCCCAGAGCAGCATGTGGGCTGCCAATGTGCCGTCCAGGAGTAGGCGGTGCTTCTGGGCTTAGCCTACATTGAAAATTAGCTAACAAGGTAGGCAGTGAATGGACTACTCACACAAAATCCCCTCCCAGGACGGCGCCGCCTTCAGCAAGGTTCAGTCCCACTGGCAAACTGCCTCCTGCTCTGCAGTCCATGCCACCCCCACTGCCTGACCCTCCTCCAGCATCTCCCTCACCACCCTTGACTCCAGCTCTACCACCTGGGCCCTCAGTGCCTTTAACTCTGTATCCTGCTCCTGCACCACTGCCAATGCTATGTCCTGATCCTGTCAAGCCTGATCCTAGTCCATCATTGCCACCATCAACTTGCTCTGCTCCTTCTCAGATCAAGCGTACCCCTCCTGCAAGTGCTGGCGCAACTTGATGGTTGATGCCAGCAAGCTCTGCTCCATCAATTCCTGTGGTAGGGGCTGGGGATGTGCCAATGTCAGCAAGAAGATGTGGATCCTTGGGGAATCCGCCATCAATGCATCTCCATAAGGCCTCTTGCTTGGCTCCACCTCTGGCAATGGGGAAGCCCACCGCTTGCCTTGCGCCACCGCTGACGGCCATGGCTTCCTGCTGTCAGGAGACTTCCATTCAATTTCCATTCTTGGGCACATTCTACGCCACCCCCTGGGACCCCCGGGACTTGCCCTAGACCTCTGGGACTCGTTCTAGACCTCCGGAGATCTCCAGAGGTCATTTCCTTTTTAGGAAATCCCCGGAACTTCGTGTCCCTCCTGTTTGAACATTATCCAAGGTTAAGGTTAGCTCCGGTCACCTGTACAGTTGTTCCCATGCCTCCACTGCCCGCTGATGCACCGCACCAAGCAGTGAGGAATCCTTAGACTTGTTCTCTTTGGATTTCCCTCTGCTAGGTGATTAGTACCATTGTATCATTGATTACCCTGTCTA